>WHYT01013171.1:3917-53468 GCA_009806455.1 Tetrax tetrax
CCCCCCTCCCCTTTTCCTGCTGGCCCGCCGCTCGGTGCCCCCTCCCGCTGGGCTCCGCCATGTCGCCGGTGCGGGCGGTGCTGGCGCTGCTGGCCGCGCTGGCGGCCCCGGCTGCCGCCTACTTCGTCAGCATCGACGCGCACGCCGAGGAATGCTTCTTGGAACGGGTGCCGTCCGGGACGAAGATGGGGCTCATCTTCGAGGTGGCGGAGGGGGGTTTCCTGGACATCGACGTGGAGGTGAGGCGGGACGGCGCGGCGCCGCGGCGGGCTGACCTTGGGCCGCGCTGAGGGGAGGGCTGCCGGGCCCCGTCCCGCCGCCCTGGGGCCGGGCCCTGCCGGCTCGTCTCTCCCCGGCCCCGCCGCGTGTGGGGCCGTGGGGGCTCGGGAGGGCGGCGGAGGCGATGCCCTGTGGAGGCGAGGGGGGCAGACGCCGGCTTGAGGGAGCTGTAAAGCGCCCGTGGGGTTTGGGACGGTCCCGCCTCGTTGCGGAGGGCTCCGTGCGGCGGGCTCGGCCTCGGCCTGCGGGGCACAGGGGCTCCCTGCCCGGTCGGCGTGGGCCCTCTCGGAGACGAGGAGGTGTCTCTCGTGGGGGTTGAGACTTCTTGTTTCTGCTAGTGGTGCAGAAGGCAGCCTTCCTCCTGTCAGAGCCGTTCCCTTGAGATTTTTCTCCGTTGTTCCGCTCGGTGTGATCTTGTAATAAACGGTTTGGCGGGAAGAATGACCAGGATTGCTCTTTACAAAAACGTGTTGCTTATCCTGGGAGCAGCGCGTCTCCCTTTGAATCCAAAGGTGTTGGCTTTAATCAGGTTGATTGCCGTCTTGCACGCTGTAGGTAAGTCCGTGTCTTCAGTGAGACATCAAATCCGTAGGAGCATTATAAATCAGGATTCTTTTAATCTTGGTTGGTGAAGAGTAGACAGTTGCGTCTTTGGGATAACTTAAACATGAGAGAGTTGTGGCTGAAAGTGAGCGTAGTAGTTTGAAATTACACATCACTGCAGTACAGGACAGAGTCAGGAACGCAGGGGATCCCATTCCGGTGTCACTCGTGTGGTGAGTTTGGTGGCCTGGTGTGACAGACGCCTGGAGACCACAGTGGCCCGGAGCGCTCGGTACCCAGGCCTTCAGTCCCTTTGAAATGATAACTGCAACAATGCACCGCTGTGCGTCTAAAGCAGTGTTGATGGATGGGAGATGTATTTTTTTTTTTCCTTTTTGTTTTCTTTCAAATGTCAGAGATAAGATTTCCCCTGCCTTTGGTAATTTGCCTAACAGCCAAGACTGTAGATAGCTTGTGATTTATGTGTTCTTGGATGCCTCTTATCTTGGCTGCAGCAGGCCAGCAAGAGAGGCTGTTGTAGCACTTTCTTTACCAAGAAGTTGGTTGGTGGTGTGGGTTTTTTTTTTTTTTTGTGGTTTTTTTTTTTTTTTTTTAAAGATTTTTTTTTAGAAAAATGCATCACTGCTGCTGAGTTGTGGGAGGGAAAGTATGAAGAATGCTGAACCGGATTACAGATGGTATTGGTAATTCTGACAGGGTGACTTCAGAATGTGCATGCGGTGCTGTAATGGTGTATTTAAACCCACTGTGTTTTAAATAAAATGTATGATACTTTGTTTTCCCCATCCAGATTACAGGGCCTGATAATAAAGGAATTTATAAAGGTGATCGAGAGTCCAGTGGAAAATACACGTTTGCCGCCCACATGGATGGAACTTATAAGTTTTGCTTTAGCAACAGAATGTCCACCATGACTCCCAAGATAGTGATGTTCACTATTGATATCGGGGAAGCTCCAAAGGGGCAAGACATGGAGACAGAAGGTGAGGAGGACTCCTGGAAAGAAATTCGCTCCGGCTCGGGAGCTTTTCCCTGCATGCATGACTTCTGAACTTGACTAGGATTTTCAGAATTCCTGTTTCTTCAGGCTGTTTAGTTAGCTGTTCTCTTGCACAGCTGCAATGGATATGGATGTTTTTAGGTCTCAGTACGTGATTTAGTGCAAAATCACCAGGGAATTGGCCATCTGCAGAAACTAATGCTTTCGTCCTTTAGTCTTTTCATCAGTTTCATTCTCTGATTTCTAGTTTGCTCAGCAGTATGTAGGCTACTACATGCATTAGTTCAGCTCTTTGATAAGTGTGCTAATATAAGATTTTTCTCTTAGCCTTGTAAATTACTGTTTTATCTGCAGCCTTTTGTCCTGTACTTGTGTTCATCTCTTACACTTTTCTCTAGGTGGTGGAGATACCTGGGATGGTATGTGTACTGCTTTTTGAAAGCTCGTTAGCATCTTGTCTTTTGCATATGTTTATTCACTAACAGCTAACGTTTGCTTTTTCTCTGTAACATTTGTTTGTAGCATGAGAATGTCTTTTTAATAAACTACATAAAAGGTCTGATTCTGAGCAATGCTGAGCACCCGCAAGCTTCCGTCGAGAGGTTTATTTACTTAGCGGCTCTTGGGATCAGGTCCTTGAACTGTCCGTGACAGTCTGTCTTCAGGTGATTTAATTAGGAATTTTAGGTGAAATTAAACTAAAACACTGAACAATCTATCCAAGAAGGCTGGATATTTTAGATTATTTCTGTTACTAGAGTGGGTGTTGAATGATTAAAGGGTTTTGGAAGCAATAAGCTGCTTCTAGGTTATGAGTTATCAGTAGTGTTACAAGGAGAAAAGCTTCAAACTTGTCATTTGCTGTAAAAGAAATAAACAAATGTATTGGGTAACATCTGACAAAGTTTTATTTAGAAATCACTAACTGTAGCTAGGAGGGCAATAAATTCTTCTTTTCTATTTTAGCAAGTAAATAACTGTGCATTGAGTGCTTGATATCACTTGAAAAATAACAAATTCCTAACTTTTGAGGGTTTTTTTTAAAGACTCAGTTAAATCTTTTATTGAGTCTGAATATATCTGTTGTAAAGAATGTCAGTGTAGCTTTAAATTTTTAAGGCAACCACTTTTTTTTTGAGTGTAATTTTTTTTCAGTGGGTTTAAACAGTCCCTGCAACTATAATTTCTTCTCTTACCAATAAGTGGCGCTCACTGCAATGACCAGTTGGTCATGAAATAAGATATTTACGATTTTAGCAAAGTTGTGGTTTGCACAAGTCTTTAAGATTTTAATTGCAACTTGTACAAGTGTTATTCCCTGGTCCTCTTTTTGACTGTGCCCCATAAGATGTGTATTTTGAACGGCTTTGTTTTCAGATTGTGATTGAAGCACTTGCTTTGTAAATAAAAATGTGATAAGGTAGCTTCAAAGTCAAGGAAGTCCCCGCAATGGAAAATGCGTTGGTTTTGTGACTTTAAGAGAGCTGATTGCCCAGGGAGTGTCTATGGAATGATCTTAAACTTCTCTTGTTGCTAGAAAACTTTGAAAATTCCTTGCATAATTTATAGATTTGTAACTGGGAAGTTTGTATTTTAAAGATCCTGGAATTGACAGTGAAATCGCTAAATCTTGGATCTCTGATCCTTCCCTTTGCTGAGCTAGCTCAAGCTAGTCTTCTGTTATCATGGGTTTGGTATTTTCTTCCTCTTCTGCTTTCACAACACACCAGAACCTGAAGCCAGATCCTGCCCTCTGCCAGGCCCCTCTGGCATTGTTCCTGCTGAATGCTGTGCTTCAGCTGAACTGGAAGGCCACAGGATGTGAGATGTTGCTTCAGAACGTGATCTCGTTTTGCCAGCATCATGATCTTAAGCTAAATTCTCAGTCGTTCTATTTTTGCAAGCTTAACAACTAGGAAAAGCTGTGATGTTAAGATAATTTGCTTGGAATATATTGGATGATATTGGCAAAATAGATGCTAGTGTGTGGTATTGATCTCATGTGTTCTTACGTTCTGTTCTTCTGGCAGAGTGTGCCCGTATTGGGAATAAGTGCTCTGTACTGACTCTAAGTTGCGTGCCTTCTGCCTTCTAGGCGGATGTGGAGAAAGATGTTTTCCCACTTCTTAAATACCAGAGAGTCACGTTAGGAAAAGCGGCGCTATGAAAACTGAACTTTACTTTGCTGTAAGGGTAGAAAGTTTTCGGTTGTACAGACTGCATTTTTCAGAACTTTGTCTGCGACAGGAAGTTAAATATAACTGTTTGTGAATTTTAACAAGTTGGTTTTTTGAGTCCGTAACATGCTTTCTGATGCTTCTGAAATTATTCCACAGCTCATCAGAACAAGCTAGAAGAGATGATTAATGAGTTAGCAGTGGCCATGACAGCGGTAAAGCATGAACAGGAGTACATGGAAGTTCGTGAAAGAATACATAGAGCAAGTATGTGTCTGTCTCACATGCCTTCTCCCCTCTCAAATGAAATATGATTTAAAATAGAAGTCCATGAAAGCTATTCCAAGTTACTAAAGAAAAATTTAGAGCAAGTTCTGAAGGACCTGCCCATACAATAAATATGGTTGATGCTTGCAGTCTTCTTTAGATTGACTCACCTCTTGTGTAATGAAGATTGTTATGCAAAATAATCTTTTGTTGATTGGTGTGAATTCTGTAGTTCTTGGAATGGCATATTCATAAAGATATTGGTAACTACATAGTTCCCAGGGACAGACTTTGGTTGAACTATTACTTCCTACTGTTATTTGGGTGTGTCTGAAAAATTGAGCCAAACTATTTTTAAAATATTTCATTGAAATAGGTAGAACTACTGTTATTTGCAAGTAGAGAATATGGTTAACTTTCCCATCACAACCCTCATTTTCTGAAACACTTTAAAAAAAGCTTTGAAGTATGATAGAGCTCTAAATGGTGCGTCCGGGGAAGCCCAGTGAGAATAAAGGGCTAGTACTTTCAAATGGAAAAATACAACGTTGTATTAAAGCACTGGCTCCTCAACTTTTTGAACCTATGAGTATCTCCAGCTTTATTACTTTTATTACTAATGGTCTCATTTAAGAAAATGCTGAATTTTTAGAACCAAAGATGATGAACCTTGAAAGATTACAAATTCCCCACTTGACTTTGAGACTGTAATGTGCAACTGTCAGCTTGAAAAAGCAAGTGGCTTCTGTTTGGCAGTTACAAGCTTCTGTCTGGCCTCTTTGAAGGTGGGTAGAGTAGAGAAAGATGTAGCATATGTCCAAAGTTGAGGTTAAACATCTGCTTGCATAGCACGGTTCAAGATGTTCAGAAAAGTACTGCCCCCACCCCCAGCTCTCAGAGCTCATCTCCAGAACCGCGGGGTCCTTCTGGGACACTTGCAGTGACGTGGTGCAAATGTTGGTGATTTATGTGCAGTACTTCAGTCCCAGTGACAAAGTATGTTTTAAGTTGGTTTTAAATGCTTTGGTACTCACTATTTTTTTTTTTTTTTTTTTTTTTCTTCTAACAGTTAACGACAACACAAACAGCAGAGTGGTTCTTTGGTCCTTCTTTGAAGCTCTTGTATTAGTTGCCATGACACTGGGACAAATCTACTACCTGAAGAGGTTTTTTGAAGTCCGAAGGGTTGTTTAAGAGTACTTTTCCAGTCCTGGATTTCAGTTCACTGTCTACCAAACATCCTGGTCACAAAAAAAAAAAAAGTCACTTAGTTTCTGAACCCTCTTTACTGAACTGTAAAACTTATTTGCTTCTGTTCCTTCCTAGTTAAAAACGAATCGGTTTTATGTATCTTCTGTGGCAAAAGCTGTGCTGGAATCTTGTCACTTAATTGGCATAATTTTTTCACCGAAATCTGCCTAGTCTGTACGCTAAGCCAGGTCCAAGCAAACTGCAAATACTGTAATTCAGCTGTAGTAACAAGCAATGTTGATGTCTTTTCTAACTTTATTTCCCCTGTTTCCATACTTGCAGTTCTGTCTGGGGAAACGGTACAGGGTACAGGGCCCTAACGTGCCTGCTGGCATTTTTGGCGTCTTTAACCCCGCGGTGGGTGTTACAAAGTTGAAATAATCCCATAAACTGCCAAGGAGAAGCGATTGGAACTTTATTCTGTTAATGAATAGAAGACAGCTGACCACTTCCAATCTAGTATTCGTACTCAGTTGCGATTTAAAAGAAAGCCTTCAGTTATTGTCCTAATTGCATCAACTTATTCCCAAAGTTGTTTTAAATTAAGTAGTCGATATGAAAAGACGTTTTCTCCTTTCATTACCAGTTTCCTTCATCGTAGGGTTTTTAGTCTTTCACAGGTTTTGTATGGAAGCCGACTGTGTGCAGCGTCTCGGCAAGCAGCAGTTAACCCTTTGGTTTTTGCAGGTCCCTGTTGCGAACGCGTTTGCGTTCAGGAAACCTGGATTCCCGATGCCAAAGGGTTAATGGTTCTGGGGGTTTATTGCGATGCTATGCAGCCCTTGTATTTAAGTTAAGTGGCAGTCTCTGCCGTTATCTGATGATCATGATTAGCATAATGCTAAATACTGGTGTGTTTTCTTTTTCAGGCACATGTAGATTTGTTTTTGTATAAAGTTACTTTCCTCGGTATCTGATGATTGGTTTAAAAATTCAAGAAGCGTCTGATGTGGGTGCTGAGCCAGGATTATGTTGTGACTGATGTATATTAGTTGTAATCATTTTTGGGGGTGGGTTGGGGTCTTTTCCAGGGGGGAGCCTCTACAAGTAACACGCAACAGTTTTGTACAATTAATTTAAAATTTGTTACAGGTTTTCATGTTCCAGGTAAAGTTTTTTCAACCTTGGGCAAACACTTGCAGCAGTTCTTCAGAAAGGTGGCTGTTACACCTTATTGAGACTGTTGTGTGCCAATATTTTTGTGTAAAACACTTAAAATTGAATTCTAAGATGTACATTTAAAAATTGCTCGTGAATCTAAATATGACCCAGGTTCGATAAATAAACAAATTCTTTAAAAAAAAAAAGTGGTTTTTTTTTTTTTCTTTGATACTTTAAGAAAGTACAGTTTAACACAAAGGTGGTTTTTTATATGGAGTATTTCTTGGGATATCAGGAATTTGTCCAAATGCTGTCCCACTTTGTGGGCAGGTGGGAGAAATTGCAGGTCATTCTAAACCGACGGCTTTGCTGCTCCGCTCGGGGCAGTTGGGTGTCACCCTGCTTCTGTATGACCCGCCGAAGTACCTGCTGTTAGGCCGCTTGCCGTAAAAATATGACTTTTTTTGGTGGCTGCTCCCGCCTTTTCTTATCCCGGGGGCAAAACCCCCCCGGGTCTGGTGGGGGGAGACGGGGGGTGGGGGCTGCGGTGGTTCCTGCCCCGGAACCAAGGTGCTGCGGCGCCTGTTTCCGCGCGGCCCTGCCGAGGCCGGACCGCGGGGCGGGGGGGAAAGGCCCGGGCGGCGGACACGGCCGAGGCGCCCGGCCAAGATGGAGGCGGTGACCGAGGGGAGCTGGCGGTCGCTGCCCGTGGCGCTGAGTCCGGGCGTGCTGCAGGCGCTGCGGGAGCTCGGCTTCGCCCGCATGACCCCGGTGCAGGTGAGAGGGGGAGCTCCCCGGCCGCCCGAGGCCCGCGGCTGTCCGCAGAGCGGCGGCGGGGTGGCAGGGCCACCCAGGGCCCGCCCGAGCGGTCGGTGGCGGTGGGCTCGGTCACGGCCCCCGGCCGCAGGTCAGAGCAGGCGCTGGATTTTGTAGCAGTGAGGGAAGTCGCTGCCCTTGGCTTTCCCATCACTCTCAGCTTGGGCAATGCTGACAGAGAGCTTTGATGTCCCTTGAAGGGGTTTAACCTCTGTGATTTATTTCTGTCAGAGCAGATTCATTCGATGTTTCCCTTTTTTTTCCAGTCTGCGACTATTCCACTCTTCATGAATAACAAAGATGTTGCTGCAGAGGCGGTGAGTGCTTCTTCTTGGTTGAGTTTGTTGTTTTTCTTGGTTTGTCTCTGGAGCTGAGGGAGGACTCACTCTCCTTCCCTTCTCACAGGTAACAGGCAGTGGCAAAACCTTAGCGTTTGTGATTCCCATACTGGAAATTCTTCTCAGACGGGAAGAAAAATTAAAGAAAATGCAGGTAAGATTAAGTTGTTCAGTCCTGAATGTATTTTTATGAAGTGCCAATGGGATATGATTGATAAGGAAAATTGCATATGCATAAAGTAACTGTGTGCTCAGCTCTTTGGTGTAACAGTAACAATAAACTGTTTAAAACTTAAATATTGGGGTGCTTTCTTTGCACTTAGGTATGACTTCATATTTGACATAATCAAAAGAGGTTTCTGAGCTGTTAGAAAAATGTCTTAAAATATCAGATACAACGATGTACTGCAAACGAGAGTCTGGATGCTTTTTAGTGCCCGTTGCCTTGGAATGCGTTTCAGTGTACAGAGAACTTGTGCAGTGATTTGCTGTTCAGTGGCGTTATTAGATACGGCTCGTTGGGCAGAGATGTTTTGCGCGTTGGTATAGTACCTCTTTCATAGATATTTTCTGTTATTTCTTACACTTTACTGTATTTCTGTGGAAAGGTTTTGTCTAAAACTAGGGTGATAAATATGGCTCATATTGGCTTAGCTTTTAAGGGAGAATTTTGCCCACATCTTTCTTCAAGTCTATTATTTTCCATAAATTCCTTTTGTTTTTCATATGCAGGTTGGAGCTATAATTATCACACCAACGAGAGAATTAGCTATTCAAATTGATGAGGTGCTATCACATTTCACAAAACACTTCCCCAGGTTTAGGTGAGTGAAGTTTAGGCTCGCTGTGACCATCGTTCCTCTTTCTTTGGACTTAAGAATTTGTAAACTAGCAAAACTTAACTTTGATCTAAATCTTTCTGTTTTATTGTTTTAGTCAGATTCTTTTAATTGGTGGTAGGAATCCCATGGAAGATGTTGAAAAGTTTAAAGAACATGGGTGAGTTGATTGTCAATGATTTTTCTTGGTGCCTACAGCTGTGATTTTTCTCCTTGCCTTTACGGTTTCAAGTTAGGGCTTTAGTCTTGCTGGTGCTAAAATGTGCTGGTACCGTGTGAGTACGTCAGGGTGCGTGCTGAGGAAATTGTGGATTCTTTTCCTTGAGTGAGATATGCCATAACGAGGCAATAGGAAAGGATCACATGTGAAATTAGTACCATTTACATACCGTTTGGGTGAAGAATATGTGCAACATGGTGAACTGAAAACTGTCTTCACTGAATATTTCAGTTATTTTTTTCTTATAAATGTTCATAGAATCACAGAACGGTTTGGGTCGGAAGGGACCTTTAAAGCCCACCCAGTCCAACCCCCCTGCAAGGAGCAGGGACATCTCCAACCAGATCAGGTTGCTCAGAGCCCCGTCCAACCTGGCCTGGAATGTTCCAGGGATGGGAACGAGCCGTTAGTACGAGTGGATGTTGTACTAGCGAGATTGAGACCGTGCTGATCACTGATTTTCTGGAACTGTTTGATGCTGATGCGGATGACTGAGTTTTGAAGCAATCGTATTTCCACTGGTACCAAATATTTGTTCGAGCTGGTAGCTGCTTTCCGTGGTTGCTGATTACATTCTAAACTTGTACGAACGGTGTGCCTTCACCTGAGCGTGTTTTCTCCCATCACGTTGTATCTGAAAGGCACTGAAGTATGAGTACAGTTAGAAGTGACAAACTGAAATTGTTTTATTGATGAATACAGTCGACTTGAGTGCAGGTTTGTGCTCTGGTAATTATGTTGGTAGCTTCCCAAAGTCTTCACCTTGCACATTTACAAAGTTGCTGTGTCTCTTACTCACAAACAGCGGGAACATCATTGTGGCTACGCCGGGCCGCTTGGAGGATCTGTTCAGAAGAAAAGGAGATGGGCTGGATCTAGCAAGTTGTGTGAAGTCTCTTGATGTGTTGGTATTAGATGAAGCTGACAGACTTCTAGATATGGGCTTTGAAGCGAGGTATGGAAATAATAAATTCTAGTAATACTTCTGAGGTTTTAAATGAGTTCATGTGTGATTGATGTGAATGAGCGTGGCCTACAGTGACCTTTGAAATTAGGTTTGTGCTGTTTTGTCCTTTTTCCTGTGCTCTGTTGACTATATAAAGTAATTGCTAGGAGAAGAGAATCAGCAAAAAGTGGATCCTTGATGAATAGAGTTTAAAATCTATTTTTTATGATGTATATTAGCATATGCTATATTAATGTTTGATTAAGTGTCATTATTTACACATCAGAATGGCTTAAAACACTAAAAAATAAGCTTTGGTGTCCCTTTTCTCTTTCTCTTTCTCTCAAAGTTAAGATAATTAGCTCTATAGAAGATTGGCACTTGATTATAAAAAAAAAAATATTTTTTGTTAACTCTTTAATTCCAGTGATCAAGCTTCTTTCTGAGGGAAGTCTGGGGACAGTCATGTTTTCCATGTGCTTACTTGCAGTTTAAATGCCATTCTGGACTTTTTGCCCAAGCAGAGACGGACAGGTCTGTTCTCAGCAACTCAGACTCAAGAGGTGGAGAACCTGGTGAGAGCAGGTCTCCGGAATCCTGTCCGCATCTCGGTGAAAGAGAAGGGAGTGGCAGCAAGCAACACACAGAAAACTCCAACGCGCCTGGAGAACTATTACATGGTGTGAACCTCGGGGCTTTGTGATAGTTTTTGTTCCCTTTCCTTTTTCTCTGGTTCCGTCAGTAAGTTTTTTAATCTTGGCCAGCAAGGATCATGTTAATAAAGGAACCGTAAATCTCAAAGACATACAGCTCTTGTGGGTTCTCTGAAGATCAGTAACCAAGCTGAGGAGAAGGATCCAAACAAATAGCCCTGTTGTTGCCTGTTCCTGCTCTGTGGGTTTTATTTGGCTGGCCAGGAGTTGTTGTAACACTAAACTAGCTGCAGTGCTGCTTCTTGACCAGCTTGGAGTGAGCGGGTACGGGAGGAGACTTTGGCAATTTCAGAGCAGCGGCTGAGGGAAACCTGAGAAACTCATGTGGCGGAGGTATTGTGGCTGGGGTTGGGAAGACTGGGAGTTTAAATATTTATTTTTACTTAAGATGCATAAAAGAATAGTATTCTACCTGATGAACTGTGGTAGAGATGATCAGTGTTAACAGATTATGACTGTAGGCATCCATCAGTGCACAATGCATGGAGGAGACTGGCAGATCACTTTGTGTCAAGGCCATTTTCTTACTTTTTTTTTTCCTTTTGCCTTGTGTAGATCTGCAAAGCAGATGAAAAATTTAATCAGTTGGTGCATTTTCTTCGACAGCACAAGCAGGAGAAACATCTAGTCTTTTTCAGGTAATTCCACTGAGGTTTCATTGTGAATGTAGTGTGGTGTTTTATTACTTAAATTCCAAAGCAGTGCCCTGTGTTGACAAGGACACCACTATTTAAAAAGTGATTCATTTTAGCATCTGTCACTTAGAATATGGTGAATAACTAGAGATTGATCATTGCTTCACGTCAGGATTGCATTAAGCAAAACATATATTTAAAATGCATTTTTCAAGTAAAGCATAATAAATTATTATATGCTAATTGTAAAAATAATGCACGTATTTTAAATAAAAATAGGTAATATTGTATATGTTTGAAAGGTCTCAGACTGTTCTAGCTTAACTGTCTAAACCAGATTAAAAATGCAGCCTAATTTTTTGCTTTTATGTCTGCCTTTATCACAACAGCACATGTGCCTGTGTGGAATATTATGGGAAAGCTTTGGAATCCTTAATTAAACAAGTGAAAATCATGAGCATTCATGGGAAAATGAAACACAAGCGCAACAAGATTTTTACTGAGTTTCGGAAGCTCCCGGGGTAAGAACATATGAATTGGTTAAACCAACCAAAAGTAAAAATAGTAAGGGAAATGTGATTTTGTCTGACAATATTATTCTGCTGCTTAAGTGCGGAAGAGAGGCGTTGTGCTGAGGAGAAGGATGCTAATAGCTGGTTCTGAACGGATTTAATAACATGAGCTGTGCTTAGGTACTCCAAGTACGATCACAAAGTGAAAATGTGACTGGAGCGTGGCCAGTGTAATTTGGATAATCCATGTGGCAGCGTGGAAGGCGCAGGGACGTGGGTTGAGGATATCCTGCGGCCTATGACCTTGTAAAGGTTGTGCTGCTTGCTAGCCAAACGTTCCCGCTGTGAAGCTCATCGTTCAAAAAACAAATGTTGTAAAATGTTTTGTTCTCATTCTCCAGTGTAGATGTAGGATACACAGCTGGGAGGAGGCCGCCTCTTCTCAATTAACAGTTTAATAAAGCATGGTTTTTCTTCTTCCTAGTGGCATTTTAGTTTGCACTGATGTGATGGCCCGTGGCATAGACATTCCAGAAGTGCACTGGGTTTTACAGTACGACCCTCCTAGCAGTGCAAGGTACAACTTCAGGTCTCAAGAACCTTTACCCTGCTTATGTCCCTGTTACTGTACTGTTCGGGTATACATTGGGAACACACAACTGTGGAAAACACTTTTAATTGCTGTGTGGAAATTAGTGAACACACAAAATAGTGCGTATATAGCACACCGTGTTTTCCATTCCATACCGTTTGCCTTTTTGCTGTCTAATATTTCAAAATCAGACTCCTGTTGAGACAGCCCTGTGTTGTGTTGTTTCAGTGCCTTTGTGCATCGGTGTGGTCGAACCGCACGGATTGGCAATGTAGGCAGCGCGCTTGTATTTTTGCTTCCCATGGAAGAATCTTACGTCAGCTTTCTCTCAATCAACCAAAAGGTCAGTAGGCTTTTATTCTACCCCAGACCAGGAAAGGGCAAGGGGAGAGGCTTACTGACAGCAGTTTTGAAATCACAATTTATAGGATTTAAGGTCATACTCAAAGATAATGCTTTAACAGAGGTGCACAGTTTAAAAAAGACAAGAGCTGCTTAATAATCACCAAATGCAACTGTCTGTTAGAACACAATTGCTCCCAGCGTTCTCTACTGAGTTTGCAACAGGAATACGTGACGCATGGAGTAAGGAAAGGCTTTTCATTTCTAAGGGGGTGTAGACTGAGCAGAAGGGCAGTGCTGTTTTACGCTCCTCTCCCCAACCCTGCCACCACCAGTTTATATGCTGCACCCTCTGTGCTGTTTAACTCCCTGTGTACCTGGTCCTGCATTTAGGGGATTAATTGTATAAACTCTCTAGAGCCCTGCTAGCAGAATGTCCCTTGGTAAGGCACAAAATGAAGATGCTGCCTGTCTGGAGCTGCAGCGTGCAAGTTCTGCTGGGCCAGGACAACCAAGTGTGGGACCAAATGGTGAACTGAGTGTGGAAAGGGGCTCAAAGCGAACTGAAGATGAACTGAGGAAGAAGTGTGTGTTTGAAGTTTCACAGTGCGTTTAAAATAATTTGGCTGAACTTTTCCTTTGTTCCTTTGTTGTTTTTTTTTTTTTTTTTTTTTTTTTTTTTTTTTTTTGTTTTCAGTGTCCCATGCAGGAAATGAAACCACAGGCAAATGTGTTAGATCTTCTTCCAAAACTGAAGTCTATGGCCCTAGCTGACAGGGCGGTGTTTGAGAAAGGGATGAAAGCATTCGTGTCCTATGTCCAGGCTTACGCCAAACACGAGTGTAACCTGATCTTCCGCATCAAAGGTAATTCCCAGCAGCAGTTGGTCTCTTTTACTGTTCTTTTCAGAAGACAGTATTTGGTTTGGGAAAAAGCATAGTGTTACTGTCCACGAGCTTCAGCTACTGATTCCTGATCTCAAATTTACTTTCTGCACCATCAGATTCTGACAAAACTCCTATTTTTTTCAAGATAAAACATTTAATTAGCAAGTTTGACCAAACTGACACAAGAATAAATAAAGTGACTTAGTACTTTGTTACTAGTATCCAGTATAGAATGCAAAATAAAATGCAAAATAAAATAAGATTTTTTTTTCCTATGACTTCCTAAGTGAAATTACCTTTTTATCAAGCAGGAAACTGACTTTATAACCTTTATTTTAACAGATCTGGATTTTGCTAGCCTTGCCAAAGGTTTTGCGTTGTTAAAAATGCCAAAGATGCCTGAATTAAGAGGAAAATGTTTTCCAGACTTTACTCCAGTCACTGTTAATACGGACTCAATTTCATTTAAGGATAAAAATAGAGAAAAACAGAGACAAAAGCAATTAGAACAACAAAGAAAAGAAAGAGAGGAAAATGGAGGGAAAAAGAAATTTGTAAAGAACAAAGCCTGGTCTAAGCAGAAAGCCAAGAGGGAGAAGAAAAAGAAAATAACAGCTAAAAGGAAGCGTGAAGAGGTAAACTGTACCAGTTCTATTAAACTGCATGTGATTACTGGAGCATAGGTACATACTTTCAAATGGCAGACAGCTCTGGGATTTTAGTGTGACAGAATTTATGACTGTAAGTTACCTTTTTAGGACCTTGAGGGGCAAAGCTTTAAAAAGCTTCTCTCTGTGTTTATTTTTAAGCCAAATAGTAAAACAACTCAGCACTCTGATGCTAGTCAATAATGCTGCTAGCATAGGCAGCATAGATTTTTATTTCTCAGAGGTGCAGCAGTAGGGCATGACCGTGGACAGTACTTGATTTTATTATTTTTTTTTCCTCTTTTTTTTCAATTCTCAACAAGTGTAACTGAGAGCTAGTTAGTTACCTAGGTAGAGATTGCTTGCAAACTGCTGGCAAAATTAATTGTAAACTTCTTGTGTTCAGCTGTATAGAATTAAAAACTTTTGGTGTCATGTTTAATTTGTTATTTTTGAACTATCAACAGGGCTCTGATATTGAAGATGAGGATATGGAAGAGTTGCTGAATGACACAAGACTCTTGAAAAGATTAAAAAAAGGAAAAATTAGTGAAGAAGAGTTTGAGAAGAAACTAACAGGCAGCCAGAGTAGACTCAAAGCAGAAACTGTTGCTGACTTAGAGTCTGAAGGTTGACAGTTATTCTCACCACACTTTTACATTAAAATACTGTCAATTCCAATAAAACTGTATTTTTCTAACAAAATAATGATGCAGAGAACAGAACTGATCAAATTTCTTCATAAAGAGACCTGGCATCCATAAAGACCTACAAACAAGCCTGCCGTTAAGAACAAAGCTAAAAGCATTGCTCTTGCAGATTTCCATTAGCAGCCTTGCGCATCCTTTCATTGTTTTTTTCCAGGTACGTACCACAGATCAGTAAATAATGGCATACCTCAGAATGATCTGAATACACCATAAGGTATTTTATTTTACAATATCAAAATACTCTGCTCATCTTTAAAATAATTTATTTTGGGTCTTTAGAAGCTGCAGTAACTTCTGGATTTTTTTTTTTAACAGTGGTCCATGTCTTGCTTTAAAAACTGGTGAAGGCTGATAATTACATTAGTCCTTATAATGTCTTCTCCTTACCACGTCCATATCACTTGTATCATCTTCCAAGTTCTTACAGGTGTGATAGTCACTGAAGATGATCCGTCCTGCACACTGCATCTTGTTACAGATAGAGTTTAATAAGTTCATCACTGACAGCTGATGGAGTTAACACACCAAGGTCTGTAAACAGTAACGTAATCAGCGATGGCGATGTGTAGTCAATCCAGGGATGCTCCTCCGTTAGATTCTGACCTGTTTTCAGAGTGTCTGCTTTGTACTAGAAGGAAACAGAGACCATTAGCTATTGCACAACTGCAAGTTAAAACCTTGTTCGGGCAAGAGCAGTGCTGCAGTCTCCAGCAGATGGTTGTGGTAAAACTGAAGGAAGTCGGTTGCTTCAAAACGAGGCATAGGCTGGTGCCACCTTGGTCTCAGCTGTTTTATCTTCTGTATAAAGTACAATTTGTAGTTTTGAAGTGTATAAATTTAACTGTTTCTTGCCCTCAGCTGCTCCTGTGCCCCAAAGGAACCACTTTAGGAGCTAAATGTTAGTACTATGACAGAGTATGGCTGTTTGACATGCGGCTGTAACATGAAGCAGCTCCATATTACGTAAAGTACGCTGTAGTAGAGAGGTCCAGCTAAATGAAGACATGCTTACATCAAAATTATTCATAGATACTTAAGCATGCATCTTAGCTGGCTAAGAAGTAATTTGAATTTCTCTTACCTTAAATTTATCTGGCACGTCCTGCTGATTTAGAGGGAAAAGTCTTACAAACTTGAAACTTTCTGCTACCACATAAAATGGCTTATTCTGAGCTTTGGCACACACAGCAATTTGATTAGTGCCAATCTGTGGAGACAGACAGAAAACAACAAGCAGACTTGGTGTTAGTGTGACATGATACTGCCAGTTACCAAAAATAAATAGACTTTTACTGAATAATGTCCAAACAGAAAAGGTTTTTCAGAAAGTCTTGAGTTCTTCAAAGAAACCAAACTTTAAAAGTCTAGAGTTTACGGAATGAAGTTGTAAACTCACTACCTCACCTTGTTAATAATGCCTCCGCTTTCAACTACACCTTCAGCACCAACTAGCACCAGGTCCACTTTCTCCATAATGTAGCTGTTCAAAGGGGGAAAAAAATCTTGGCTAGTGCGAAAAGTGACTCACTAACAGAACAGAAATCAGTAATTCACACAGTCTGTCACTTTTCTGAACTAGCTTCATCTACCTCTCTAAGTCCATGGGTGGTGGTAATTTAGCAAATACCTTAAGAAACCCCAGAATGGTAATGGGTATTAGAAAAAAAAGTAACCTTTTTGCTACCTCAGGGATTTTTTTTGTTGTTGTTTGGTTTTTCTCTGTGTTTGTTTTTTTTTTTTCCCTTCAGATATCCCCAAGTTTATACTTCGGTCTGACTCAATTTTTGATTCTAACATGCAAACATCAAATACTTGTTTTGTAGAGGCGTATTCTCCTAATCACGCAGCTAAAGGTGTAACTTGTCTAGCTTGCTTGACAACTATGACAAACTTAAGGAACAACCTCTGTAGTCTGAAGAAGCTTCTAGGAAACTTATATATATAACATATGGAAATAAAATTTGATAAACATTAAGATTTAATGATCAGACTGACCCAACTGCAGCATCCAGAATCACAGTCACGGGAATGTTCAGCTTCCTCAAGGCTTTTGCCATTTTTTGCCTATTTAAAAAAAAAAAAGTTTGACTCTTAAAAGTGTTCTTTAAAGACAAGGCTAGAAAGATATTGTCTGAAAGACTGAAACCCATGACTGGCCATGTTCCCTTGGTTGTAGTTTTAGTTTATCATGTACACCCTAATAGAAAAAAAAACAACTTATTGTGTAGAAATAGAAACAGATTACAAGAAAACCCATAAAAGTCAAGTCTGTTTGTTTTAGCAGTCAGGAATTACAGCTACAGAAAGATGAGTCACTGAACTATTATTAAGATGACAGATTGCCTAAACTCTCTCAGCTTTTCCATCAACAGAGTATAAGAAACAAGAAATAACGCAACCCGTGGGGTGCGTTGCTAGAAGGTATTTCAGTGAAGCTGGAAAATCCTCTCTACCTCACTTGGCTGAGCGTCCCTGATTCTAGGGAAAGGCTGGTTAGCAACGTGAATTATCCCGTCTGTCGGATCTACCGCTTACTTCACTGTGCAATAGCGTGTGCTCTGAAGAGGGAAAGCTTGCTCTCTTGCTATCTGTAATACACTTTATTTGGCATCTTCAAACAACATAGTTAGCTAAATGTTTTACTTTGCTATGCTTAAGATAGTACTGATAATTTTAGCCTACTTCTGAAACGGACAACTAGAAATCAATTGTCTCCTGTCTCCCAAGGAAAATGTAAGTTGCCTGGCACTGACTGAAAGTTTTTAAACCTTTGAGGAACACCTAGGTAACATTCTTGTTAGAATATTCAGTTCTGGAAATTACTTGCCGATATTGTTTTTTGTTTTTTTTTTTTTTAATTTGGCCAGAATAACGTGATATTATTAGTGACAACTGTAACTTAAAATGCTGCAAACAAGCCTAGCAGCTTTCCTTAAGGTATGACAGATTTTATGCTAGCTGCAACTAAGCCTCTTAACCAAGATAAAATGCAAATTAATGAGTACTTGCCCTGCTTGATCTGGCTGTGATTCAGTAACATAAACGCTGAATCGCTTCTTTGCCTCAACAGCTGCTTCTAACACTCTGAGGACCACTCTTGAGTAGGCATGTGTCAATATTCGCTGTCAAAAAAAAAACCCAAAACCAAGCAGACATTAGTTTTTGCTGAGCTTTGGGAAAGTTCTACGTTTGTTAATGGTGTCATGGCTTTTACTTCACGCAACTGCCCATCAATGTTAAATAATAATGTGTCACTTGTATTCTACAAATCACAGGGCAGCAAACTGCTCTGAGCTGGGCTTTATGTGGCCCGCCCCGATGCGGCCAAGGGGTGATGATCTGGTATTTTAAATGGAGACTTGAAGCTGTGACTCCTCAGCAAGTCGTAGACCACAAGTTAAAGTTGAACTGCGTGGAAACTGAAGTAGGAGGAGGAGATGAGTCTTAAGAAAATAAACCAAAGGGTGATGTTACACCTATGTACTTGCAGAAGCCGCCATCAGACAAGGCTGTTGTGAATGTTAGTGAAATTCCCTCCCCTTCTGTTTTTCCATCACCGCAAGCAGCGGAGCACAGAACAAGACTGACCATGCCTCAGCCCACTTACGGCACCGTCTCTGATGAAAGGATGACACAGCTTGGCGATTTTGTTCCTGGAGAGAGAGACTTTCCTGAGGAAGATCTCCCCGCGCTCAATCATGATTTCTTTGCACTTGGAGTAGTCCTGGAAAACACCGCCACGCCTGCTGTGAGGCTGGAGGGTCCCCCCCAGCAGCCAGCCCCCCGGCAGCCGCCCCTTACCGAGTACTCCAGGGAGGTGAGGCTGATGAAGCGCAGGAAGAGCTCCCCGCCGGAGGACACGGCCACGGAGGAGTCCACCCGAGACAGGGTGTCGATGGCGGCTCGCAGGCTGCTCCTCAGGCCCTGGATGGTCTCCCCTGGGGACAGGCAGAGGGGCGCGGTCAGGGTCGCGCCGGCACGGCCCTCGCCGCGGGGGGGGGACACGGACCCGGGCCCACCTCGGTCCTGCTTGAGGAAGCCCAGCAACGCGCGGATGGCGGCCACGGCCGAGGCGACGTCGGGGTCGTCCCTCAGCTGCGCCCGGAAGGTCTCGATCAGGTCTGCAAGGCAACCGGGCGCGTCAGGCTCGGCTCGGCTCAGCCCAGCCCAGCCCAGCCCGGCGCTACCCCGCGCCCCCCGCTCCCGTTACCGTCCGTGCTCATGGCCGCGGCCGCTCCGCTCCCCGCCCGGACGCGCCGAGTGACGCGGCCCGTGTCTGGGTGACGTAACGCCCGCGCCGTGGCGTCATCCCCAAGCGCCGGGCGCAGCCGGGGGCTCCGAGCGGCGCGATGAGCGCGGGTGAGGCGGGGGGCGCGGCCGGCGGGGCCCGGCGGCTCCGGCGGGAGGAGGCAGAGCGGGGCCCGGTTCTGTCGCCCGGTTCTGTCGCCCCTGTCCCTCCAGAACGAAGCTCCGCTGGGGCTCGGCCCGGCTCCGGCGGCTCTGAGCTCCCAGCGGTCCCGGGCGGGCCCCTCTGCTCGGGGGCCGTCAGTCGCAGCTGTGGGGCGTTGGCAGGGAGCTTGGGGTGACGCCGCTGCGTTGTCACTTTTTCAGATGATGAGCTGAGCCTGCTGGTGATCATCATCGACACCAACCCCATCTGGTGGGGGAAGAAGGCGCTGGGAGAAGCTGAGGTACGTCTTCTGCGTGTTGGTGCTGCTGACCCTGGTTTCTGAAGGAAATAACTTTTTTTTTTTTTCTTTAAATCTTAGTAAGTAGCCAACAAATGGGATTATTCTTTGATTTCTGAACTATGGTAACATTGCCTCATAAAACAGATATTAAAATGCTATTTTAAAAACAGGTACCCAGTGTTGTGTACTTGTCAAAGCGTTTTTCTACATGTCCCCTCTTAAGAAAGGAAGATCTTTCAGCATCTTAAAATTCAAGTTCTTTTAACTGCAGTTATTGGAGAGATTTCCTCTAAACTACTTAACTGTAAATGTTACTGTGCTTTATCTGCTTTTTTTTTTTTTTTTTCAACAGTTCACCCTATCAAAATGCATCGATGCAGCGATGGTACTGGGAAATTCACACTTGTTTATGAATCGCACCAACAAACTTGCTGTAATAGCAAGTCACACGCAGGAAAGGTATCGTTGCTTCTTAACAGTGTAAAGGTTTAAAGCCCACTTTCCTGTGTCTGTCTCCTGATTTTCTTGTTTCGTTGAAGTATATAATCGAAACCAGATTTAAAATGCATAATGTATCATTGTCTTAAAAAGAGAAATTAACTAAAAGTGCGTAGGAAAGAAATAATCTTAATGCCTTATACAAAGCAACAGAAAGGTTTATAAGACAGAAGGGAGATTTAAACAGAATTTTACTTCAAAATACAGGGAGAGAGCGGATGGTAGAGATGTGGTGAGTAGGACAATGCAAGTGGCAGAAGTACCCCATTTAGTGGATATTTTTCCTTAGATATATGTGAGTCTCAGGGTCTACCCCTAAGTTCAGGCATGGTATCTATTGGCCAATTCTCTTAAGAGGTGTCTTGAAAGGGAGGAGGTGAATGTGAGTTTTACTCCCTTTGGGTTTGAAGATTGCCTGCCTTATGTAGTTTCTTTAAGGTTTAAAGTATTAAAATTATTTGAA
Source organism: Tetrax tetrax (assembly GCA_009806455.1). Taxonomy (NCBI): domain Eukaryota; kingdom Metazoa; phylum Chordata; class Aves; order Otidiformes; family Otididae; genus Tetrax; species Tetrax tetrax. Next base: position 24,406 of record WHYT01013171.1, read on the forward strand.
ATTATACTTCACAGTGTTGCTGTCTACAGCTGATTAAGCATTTTTTTTTTCTTACAAGGTTAAAGACAAAACATGAATACTTTGTTTTTTTTTCTCTGTTTCAGCCGTTTCTTATACCCTGGGAAGCGCTGGGCTTTTGCAGATGTCTTTGGAGATGGTGGTAGTTCCATGGAATCTAATTGCTCTGGCAGCAAGGATGGAAAATATGAATTGTTAACAGCAATAAATGATGCAATTGCAGAAGAGATTAAAGACCTCATGACAAAAAGTAAGGAAAAGAAAATTCTAGGCTTAATATGCAGCATTGCAGAACACTTGGACTCACAAGGAGTTGTAGGAATTTACTTTATCTTGATCATGTGAATTTTAATATGTTTAAAGTAGTTGTGTTTATTAAGCTTGACAGTTCAGGCCTCTGCATTAATACTATTTGCCAAAGCTAAAAATTGTAGTATTTGGTATAGTGAGGTTCAGCAGCTGTTTTTATACAGAAAAATAACTTTTGCAACTTCTATTGTATTGCAGGTGACATGAGGGGCCAGCAAACAGAAACTTTGTTAGCAGGATCACTTGCTAAAGCACTTTGTTGTATCCTTTTTGATCACACACTCTTCAAAGCCTTTATTTTAAAACTGTTTCTTAAAATACTAATTAAGTGTTGCTATTCCTATTCTGTGATAATACTCAAAACTGAAACATTTGTCAAATAACTGTGGGTCATGCTTATTAAATTGTGTGTTGGCTGAGGTGGTGAATTTGTGGTATGGATACTGGAGTTATTTCCGAGAATAGAACGTAGATTCCTTAATCTCAGCTAATGTAGATATCAACAAGATGAGCAAAGAGGTAAAAGGTAATGTCTCTTCTCCTTATATATATATTTGAATCAGAATAACAGATATAAATGCATATGTATGTACAAACAAATATGCATATGTTTTGACACCCGTCCGTTTCTTACTCAGTTTTCATCTTCCTTTTGTGACTTCCACCATCAGGAAGAGCGCTATTTGTGCGAACAGTTTTGCAAGGAGCATCTTGGACTAGAATCAGCTATACATTTCAGATTACTTTAATCAATGATAAATACCATATAACTTGAGATATGTGTTTCAAGCAGTGAGTTGGTAATGAACATTTTGAACATTTATTTCCTGATCAACATCTAACTGCTTTTGAAATGAGTCTGCTTTTGTAACAAGTGTGAATTAGTCCACAGAAGCTTGTCACTGGGACTGCAAAACAGTTTTGTATACATACTTTAACTGAGATGTTAGATTTAACATCCAAGATGTTAGATCTCTAACTGAGATGTTAGGTGCTACAGAATTAGAAGGGCTAGCTACAGGTGATAGAAATAACGTGCTCATCTGTTTCTTTTTCTTTTTAATATTTAGCCAATCAAGAAATGAAATCAAGGATTTTGGTAAGAACTTCTGCTCTCAGTTTTCTTTTTGTCTTGAAATGCAGTGATATTATGTAGGCTAACAAGTTTGAATTGTTTTATTTAGGTCATAAAAGCAGCAGAAGACAGTGCATTGCAGTATATGAATTTCATGAACGTGATCTTCGCAGCACAGAAACAGGTGAGGCTGGCATTTTTTTCCTATGTATTTTATTAATGTGCAAAGATAACAAAATTGTTCATTTCTTTTATGTTCTGATCAAGTGAAAGAGCTTCCATATGGCTGTGGTGGCCCCGCAGCTGTAAAAGCATGCATTTATATGTGGAGTGCGTTTATAGTGGAAACAGGTCATGGCAGTAACGCTGATGAGGCTACACTGGTCCTAGCTGAATTTGTTTTTAATGCATTTAATCTATTTTCTTGCAGAGTATTTTGATCGATGCCTGTGTCTTGGACTCTGATTCAGGTCTTCTACAACAGGTAGTAGTCTTTCTAGTCTTATCTGCTGTTCCCATTTATTCACAGATACTTGATGCTAGATCATTTGACATATTGTAAAGTTCTTTTGTTTCCAGTGGGTGTGGGAATATGTTCAGTGAATCTGACAGTTCCAAGATGCAGGCTTTGTGCAGCATGTGGATATTTTAAACATCCTGTTAATCTCATAAAACATAACAGTTTGATCATGCTCTCTGCTTTCCAGGCTTGCGACATTACGGGTGGCATATATTTGAAAGTGCCCCACATGCCATCCCTTCTGCAGTATTTGTTGGTAAGTCATTTAAAAAACACTTCAATGTTTTTCCTGTGTCAGATGTGAAATCTTACTGACTTCATTGATAAGGTAATACACACCATTCCAATTTGCAAAATATTTTTTTCTCTTCTCATGCAGTGGGTATTTCTCCCTGATCAGGAGCAAAGATCACAGCTTGTCCTTCCACCTCCTGTTCATGTTGACTACAGAGCTGCGTGCTTCTGTCATCGAAATCTTATTGAAATTGGTTACGTGTGCTCTGTGTGCCTGTCAAGTAAGTTTATAAATATTTAAGAGTCTGATTTCTTACATTAAAATGAACTGGTTTAGTGAAAGCCAATTCTTTTATTTTCCAGTATTCTGCAACTTCAGTCCTATTTGTAGTACATGCGAGTAAGTGGTTTTTTTCTTGTTTCAGGGATGGGTGTGGAAATATGTTCAGTGTATTTGAAAGTTCCTTTTTTTATGTTGTTTCAGGACTGCTTTCAAAATATCATTGCCACCTGTCATGAAAGCTAAGAAGAAGAAATTAAAGTTAGCTGGGTAACAACATTATATAAAAGCATCATTACCTCCTCCAGTAATTCCATGCAACAGAACGTATGTGAGAAATTGATGGCACTTTTATTGGATACGAAAGAGAACTGTATGCAGTGTTACTACTTGTTTCTTAAGGGATAAATATTTAAATCACATGTTTTCTACACAGCCCTTCAAGTAACAAATCACTTTAAAACAGCACAGATTACATGGTAATAAATACTAATTCTTAATTCCAGAAGCTACTGCCTGTTAAAGAGACAGACCTTGTGAAGTAGAAGGCATTCTGGCCACTGCAAATTTTCATACCTCCAAGTTACTTTCAAAGACAGGAAAGCTCTGATTCTTTCTGTATGTTGATGTAAAGGTAAGAATGACCATTTCTGGTGTTTAGGATCAGAACCTTAGCACTATGTTATTCAGGGACTTCAACTTCTTGCTAGCTTTTGCTAGCGATTTTTGGACTGAAACAGCATCAGTTTCAAAGTAAATGAGCCAACATTTTAGAACTCACTTTTTTTTTTTTTTTTAGGTGCTAATTGTCCTGCATGTGCACTCACATGTATTCACATTTCTCTGACTGTACTGTCTTTGTGGTATTTCTTTCTCAATTGAATATCTCTTCAGTTGTGAATAAAAAGGCCCTCCTTTGTTTAAAATAACTTCAATAAATGCAGAAAAGCTGGTTAGTCTTTAAGGTTGTATTTTGAAACTGGAAAATAGAAAATCTAACACTGTAATATACAGCAGGCACACTATTTTTTTAGTATGTAGTTTATGTCTGGCAGTTGACAAGTAAGAAGGAAGGCTTTTGGATTGGTGTTTTTTATGTCAGAACATGAGGGTGTGCTGTCTACTTCTGAACATTGCTGTGGCTTGAACAAACAAATAATTCCCCCTTTCAAAAAATTACTATATAGTTTGGTGTTTTAACATGTTACTAGTAACTGATGTTCTCCTGAAGGGAATACAGAGAGTAATTGTCTCCTACATCGAAAAAGACTTTTTTTTTTTTTTTTTTTTTTTTTTTTTTTCCCCCCAGGGTGTATATTCCCCATGAATTTGTCATGTCTTGATACTTGCATCAGGTTTTTGTCGGTGTTAACAGGTGTAGTGCCACTCTCTTACAGGCTTGTTTGATTGCCAAAAGCCATTTTCTGTGAAGGCTGTATTTATAACTTACTTTGTATCAAATCTTTACAATAAAACCTGTTATTTTTCAAATGTGGTTAGATATTGCTCTAACAGATGGTTTTAAGGGTGATCTTGGAGTTTTATTGTGTAGAAGTGTACCGGTATGACCTGGCACTAGGAGTGCCTGAGGGAGGACGTAGTCAGTGTGAGTTCGGGGAGAAGAGGAGGGGCAGGCTTGTCTGGGCTGTCCTGGTTGATCCCGCTTTCGCCTGGGCTATCGCTGCCGTGAGGAGGCGGGCGTGCGGCAGCCCACCCGGGGCGTGTGGCGGGCCGCAGGGCCGGTGGCCCCCGAGTCAGGCGGCCCCGCCGCCGGCAGCGCTTCCCGCCCCTTCCCGTTGCCATGGCGCCGCGCTGTCGCTGCAAGATGGCGGTCGGGCGGCAGCCGGCTCCGCGGCGCGGGCCTCCTTAGGCGCCATGGCAGCTGCTTTCTTCGGGACGCTGCTGCTGCTGGCGGCACCCTGCTCCGGGCAGCGGGCCTGGGACCCCGGTGGGTGGAGAGCGGCAGGGGCCGCCATGAATGGGCCAGAGGGAAAGGGACCAAAAGGGCGGCGGCGGGTGAGGGGACGAGGAGGTCGGTTTGTGGGTCGGACTAACGGCGGGGTCTGCTGCGTGGGCATGAGGGAGGGCCACGGAGGCGCCGGGGGTCCCCAGGGAGGTCGTAGGCCTTTGGTGCCCCTGCCCCAACCCGAAGGCGCTGGCCCTGGAAGGTCCCGCTACGGCTTAGCGCTGGGGGAGACTCGGAGCGGGAAAGGTGGAGCTGCTTTTGTTGAACCTTTCAAACTGGTAAAGTCTGTAAAGGAAATTCCAGTAAAACTTCCAACTTGGAGCCCTAAACTTGAAGCTATGTCCACATGCTGAGGGCAGTAGTCTGCAATTACTGGATCACAGGTAGTGGCACGCCCCCGATTCCCTTGATAGCTGCAAGAAATTAAAAAGCGTGAACTGAACTCAGCAAGAAATTATAAATAAATTGTTGCCTGTATTGGGTAGTATCTGCATGGGCCAGTAAGTGCTGCAGTCTCCTGCCTTAATGTTATAGTACTGCGTGTTTACTGTGCTTCTTGACAAATGCAAAACTGAAGTACAGAAAGCTATGGTGAAGTCAGTGCTCTAGCATTTAGCGAGAATGTAAATACTACCCTGTACTAGGCATCATGAGATATTTTTGCTCTATTTGTGACAATGTGAAGTACGGGAAGGTAAGAATCTAGCACAAGTGTAAGACCTAAATATGTTTTACAGATGTTACCTTTTTAAGTGTGTGTTAAGACTTGTTTCTTTCTCTTTTTTCTTTTTTTTTTTTTTTTGCAGTCTTTCAGCCTTCATTTATCCATATGTCAGGGCCCAGAGTAAATTCATTTTTTCTTGGAAATTCTTTGGGAGTCAATTTTTCTTTAGTTTTAAGTTCTATGGATGAAGAGACAGGTAAGAACACTTCACTCCCTCCCCTTCCCTCCCACAATAGTATGTAAATAAATATGTTTAAGTTATGGGTATTTTTTTTTTTTGCCACTAAAATTACTGGAGAAACAGCAATGCACTTCATTTAGTGCTTTAATAGTTACTGAAATGGGATCTCCAAAGGACTTCTGCTGATAAAGCCCTTAGTCCTCTGTTGATTCAAAAGCTGGGCCTGAGGGTGTGCCTACTTGAAGGCAGGAGAGGAGTTTAAATGTACTTCTGATTTTCTAGTCTTTTCTCCATGATGATCTAATATTTTTTTAAATTTTTATTTTGAAATAGGAAAATTGCAACTGGCGAATTGCAGCGGAAGTAAAAGAGCTGATGATTGGAATTTGAATGTAACACCTGGTGTGGTATGTAAAATACTGATTATTCAAAAGGGGAATGATTGAATTGTCATATATTATGGGATAATGAAATACTAGCAAAATTTTAATGTACTAACAACCCATTTGAATATCTTGCCTTTGCCTTTTTTCCTTCACATATCTCTTTGTGTGGATGCCTTTGCTGGAGTTTGCTGAGGTGCAGCTTTGACAGTGGCTCCTTGTCCTCCTCCTCTCCAGAACTGCCTGTACTTCCTGGCTGGCTGCAGCATTTGAGACTGTTTCAGATCTGAAGAGTAATTTAATACAAGCCATCCAAGCTGACAAACTTTATTTTGCATATTTTTTCAGGACGCTTCCAAAGTGACTATAAGCTTGACTAGAAACCTGCAGTTGTGTTTGCCCAATGCCACTGACTGCTGCGCAACGCCTCTCTGCGTGCTTGAAACACTTCAGGTTTTGGCTTGCCGTGGTTCAGTGATGTTGGCACATCTCCTGATTCAAGCTGAAATTTATGCCAACTCTTCCTTTACAGGAAATGTGTCAGGTAAGTGTTTAGATATGCTAAAGAAGAAATGGCATTTTGGCTGTTCTTTTCCTCTACATATGAAAAAATTAAAAATGAGATTTGGGCAGCAATAAGAGATACTGAATAATCATTAATGGAATTTAACAAAAGGTTTGTATACAGCTGGAATAAACCATAATGTGCATGGTCTATTTATTTGGATTCCAGTCTATTTAAATTGATTGTCTCTTCTGTTTTTTTTTTTTTTTTTAATATTTTACAGAAAATGCAACTATCATCCCAAACCAGGTGTTTCAGCCATTGGGCTCTTGTCCTTGTAACTTGACAGCTGGAGCTTGTGATATTCGTTGTTGCTGTGATCTGGTACTTACTTCATATTAAACTCTGATTAAGTGTTTTCAAAATTTCTAGGCTCTTTCTGTTTTCTAGCGGGAGAGAGAGGTATGAATGCTTCAGACTAGAGGGAGGGCTTGTCTGGATTTTCTAGTATTACTAAGAGTAAATATGACCTCTCCTTACAAAATCGGTTTGATTAGCTGTAAGTATGGCTATAGCGCCTGTGGTAATGCAGTTACTGTGCTAAAAAGTGACCGTTTTTTTCCCTTTCAGGAATGTACGCCAGACTTGAAGCAGTTATTCAATGAATCATGTTTCACTGGAGTATTTGGTGGGGATGTGAACCCACCTTTTGATCAGCTGTGCTCTTCTCAGTCAATGGAATATATTCCTGATTGGTTTCCCTTCCTTTGTGTACAGTCTTCTCTTAACAATACACCATTTCTTGGTTACTTTTATGATGGCTCGACGTAAGTCTAAAGAAAACTTATTTTCTCAACACACACATTAGGCATGCTACTGAAAATGTAACCTGTTTTTGTAATGAAAGTTATTTTGAAATTGGGATTTTAAAATGTGAACTTTAAGTGCAAATGGAGAAATGTCATTGGTACTATATGAGAACATGGGACATGAAAACAACTGTATAATTATTTCTGTGAGGTAGAGAGCAAAGAATACTTTAATTTTTAAACTTGTTTGCAGTTCTACACACAGCGTTGCTCCATTTAAGATCCCTTTACAAACTTCTCCTGGGAAACTTTTCACGGGTTATAGACAAGGAGATCCAATTATGACAGAAGAAAATGAGTATTTTACTATTCCCCAGGTAATCACTTCATGTTTAGGAGCCTTTGGTTCCTCTTGGTTTGTTTGATACTCTCCATATATCACACTACTTACAGCTTTGTAACTAGATTCTGCTGCTTGCTGTTGTGAAGTGGTGAAATATATTTTTCACCAAAACAAAAGAAAGGCACAAAATCGCTATGAAAAGTAAACATTATCCTTCCTGATGCCCCTGCCCATCCCTCAAAATGGTAATGTTTTAATTATTTCAAGAGGTAAAAACTAATTTGATATGCCAATTAATAGTTTATGGCCTATCATATTTCTATATTTTTATTGGCCTGCTGCATTACAAAGCAGTTGGTTTTCCCTTTTAATCTTAGTCATCTGGTTGTATTAAGTTTTTCAAATTCCTTTTGTGTTTTAGAGAGACTTTTTGGTTATAATTATTTTGACAAATTAGGATGCAGCCATACTGTACACTGAAACTATTTTGAAAGCCGTGCTTCTTAAATTTTAACCTCTCTCTTGCTACAGATTAAGGTATTTTGGTAACATCAGATTACTTGTTTGTCAAAGTGTCATATGGCTGTAGCACATACTTGGAGCGTTTACCTAACAAACAGTCTTAAAATGAAAAGCAAGAGGCTAGAAAAGAGTCTAACATACTTCTTTCTTTCAACCACCTGCAGCCATCCATGGCTGGACAGTGTGTTGGGAATGCCCCCGTAGCATATCTCCAGAACTTTGATGTCAAATGCCTTACCAATCTAGCATCTTACAAGGAAGGACTGCCCCATGATGTGAGGATAAACAGCGGTACTGGAGGTACGCTGCATAACCCTTCACAGAAATGTGGTTTAGATTTCTCAGAGCTGCTAGAACAGAACAAACCCAACAGCTCTTGACGTGGTGGCTACATGTAGTATCTTCATTATCTGGTGGCTGTAGTTCAGCATTTAGGGATGTTCTATTCCTGTTTCTGATGACCTTCCAGCAAGTGTCCCACTGTTTCCCAAGATTTAGGATATAGGAAATAGTGGGATTGGCCTGTGTTTCCCATTTATCTGTTTCTGGTGACTCACACCTGTTACGGCTCCACATGACAGAACAGCATCTCTGACTTTCTGTTTTCAGACTGTTGCAGAGCCCTTTTTCTGTCAAGAGGGTGCAGTACCATCATTTTAGAATTAGTGAGAAGTGGTTACTTTCTGCATGACAAAAGCATATACTTATGACATATTCATCTGGAGTTTGAGATAATATGATTACCATCATGAAGATAACTTATTTTACACTCCATAATTGTCTGATTTTGTTAGTCTATATTACCTTTGTAAGGCCCAGAGATAACTAGCTATACCTTCAAAATACATAAACTGTTTGGTCCTTTACCAAAATAAATTTTCTAAATAATTTTATACTCCATTTTCATAACAACAAGGATTGCACCTTGGATGTGAAAATAGTATGTGTGTCTCTCCTATTAGTCAGGATTACTGCAGTGTTTGGTTTTTATTCTCAGACTTCATTCGACAAAATGTCATCTATAAGACTGTCACTGACACGGGCAAATTCATCACTGAAAGTGGTATGTCTTTTCCAGTTAATAAATACTTTTCTTACCTAACCTGGACTGTGTAAGAAATAAATTATTTTGATGCCTAAAATGTTCTTGTATGTTATCTAATGCTCAAAAAGCAACCTGGCTTACTGCAAAGCAGAAAGTACTCAATTTACCCCAACTTAATTTAAAGTTGGTCAAGAAATTGAGTCCCTTAGCTTACATTTAAAGTAATTTTTGAGTAAAAAAAACCATACATAAAATTATAGATAAAGAATGCTGCATGTAAGTGGGATGGGCAGACTGTAAGCAGATGTATGTGCCTCTGTGCTATAAGCTCCCCTGCCTTTTTAAGGGCCTTTTTCAGCCAATGAAGCAGTAATTTGAATGTGGAACGGTGGTTTCCAGTCAGTGGGAAGGTAACGCAGCACAGATGGAACAAAGGGAATCCAAGCTCATGTGTGCTTCTGGGCAGTGATGGCACCCTCGGAAGGGTGAGATAGAAGCACTCAGTCCAGAGAAGTGCATCAGCTGGTGATGTAAAATCCAGCGCTGGATTCTTCTGGAGAGGAATAGGTACAAAAGGACCAGGAACTGCTGATGTTAAAATATTGATAAGCTAGGGGATTGTGCTGTCGCACTGCCCTAATAAGATGGGACTTAAACAGTAAAATAAATTCTCAAAAAGATGGATGTTGTAATTTCCAGAATTTTTCCAGAGTTTTTAATGTGTTCTTTTTCGGCTACAGTAACATAGCTTTCTAATTAGCAGTGCTTTTCATGATGGCCCTTTTTTTTTGTCTGCCAGAAAGCCTTCATACTGCCGAGGTTCTGTGTCAAAATATAACTTTTGCAGAGGATTATACATTCATTTGGAAAGACAAGAACATAGAGCAACTAAATGTCACAGTCTTCCTTGGAAGTTTGTGTCGTGGAGGTATCGTGACATTTCCTTTATGATTTTTTAATTTGCTTTTCTTTTTCTTCAGCATGGAAATTTGGTGATAGCATCTCTTATTTACTAATACGTCTCAAAAATAATTTCCCCTGGACTCTGGAAATAAAATTTATGGGGCTGATTTCCATTAATTTGTATTGTTTTTGAGTCTTCTGTTACTAATGAAGGATGGAAGTTTGTATCCTACATAGAGTATACTTTTTGCTAATTTACTTATTTAAAAGTAAAGTAATATTTTTTTTTTTTTTTCCTTTACCAGAAGTACTGACACAGAGATTCACAGTCAAATTTATATGTTTAAAGAGTACTAATGCAGAAGAACTGTTTGTGAATCCAGGTATTAATACTTTATTTTGCCTCTTAAAATTGAAAAGAAAAAAAAATTGTAGTGTACTGTACAGATTATTATCAGTGACTATGTTATGATAGAGTAATACATAGCTATGTATATACATCTCTTTCATACTTATGTTCCTAGCCCCCACCTTCCTGTCTTAATGCACTGCTAATTGTAGTAGCAGTGATTGGTTCTTAGGCTTTTGTTGTATAGATGGTGATTATTTAAAGTGAGTAATGGAAATGTCTGTTCATTTACTTTGAGATTGATGACATTTATTATTAAAGCAATGCTAATGCTTATAGATTCTTATAAAATGTTCATTATTTACCCTTCTATGTTTAGGTTACCAAGTTGGACAACCAGTGAGAGCTGCAAATATGAATGCTTCTGATACTTTTGGAAGCCTAAACATTTGGCAACCAGGTACTGGTTAAGAATCCCTGCCAAATTTTCCTTTTCTAGACTATTCCCTAGGCTTTTTTCACAGTTCAGTGAGTAAGCCTCTAATACTTTTTTGGAACATTTAAGTTGAATGGGCTTGTATCTATATTTGAACTGTACTACTTGGTGTTTTGCATTCTAATGTTTGATATTTTTACATAAAATTGAAAGCTAGAGATCAGAAGGCTGATATAGGAAAGCTCAAGTAAGATGTTTTCATTTCATAGCTGGCAGAGGTTTATGTACGTCGGCAACTCATACACCAGTTTTATTCGGATTAGATTCACTCTCTGGGTGCATTCTAGAAGTTGGTATTAATGAAGATTGCAGCTTTTTAAGGTGAGCTACGTAGGCTGAATTGTTTTTCCCCATATCCCTGTTGTTGCTTGTTACATGATTCTGTACAAGTGCCTACTCAGCACGGTTACATTCTTTTTAAATGCTCATGTATGCATTTCAGCTTTCTGTGGTTGATAGTCTCACTTTTTTTCCAAAAGGGAAATTATAGTAATGGTTTCACTCCCATCTCTCTGTATTCAAATAAGGATTATGTTGGAGTGGAATGCTTTGCCATTGCTTCCCTTCAACAGATAACTCAATAGCTGAAGTTTGTTTTTGTGAGTCGTAACATCTTTCAGAAGAAACTGACCTTATGATATGATAATATTGCAACTCAGAGTGGTAGACAGTACAGATTTCCTTTTTGTGCAATCTTACATTCTTATTTTGCAGAGGAAATGTAACTGAGAAATTGAATTCATTAATACAAGCTACTCACATTGGAAAAAGGGACAATTCAAATTACAGTGATCTAAATGACTGGGTGGAAATTATACGTAAGTGAGGTTTGTGGTTTGTTGCTTATAGTCTAAATATACCCATACGATGAATAGAGCATCTCAAAATAAACCCAAAATGTAATTTCAAGTGCCTGAAGATACTGATCTGTGTGTCTGGATCCATCCATATATATGTGTACACACACATATATCTCAATACGTGTTTGGATATTGCATTAACGTGTATTTTACTGTCAGCTTGTACACATATGACTTGGGATTTTAGTTCTCTGTTGGTAAAGTACTTCTTTTCTTTATGTGTTACTAGAATTTCACTGAACTATGACAACAATATAATTATGGAAAATATAATGTTTTCCATAATATTTCAAGTTAAATAATGCTGTTCTCTTCTGTAGGTCTTGATCCATTTAATTCTGATACCAAAGTGAGCACTGGAAACTTAAAGGGCATTTGTCCAGATATTCCTGCAAATCTGAATATTCGTATAATCTTTGCTGATGTGGGTGCAGTACAAGGAATTCCCCTGCGACAGATTCTTGCTGTGCAGATCAGGTAGAGAGAGTTGTGTTTCTGCCTATCTGACAAATAAATGTTTCATTTTGAGACTGGCTTATCTAACATATCCGATTAAATTTTACAAACAAAAATGTTATTTTGTTATTTCTGATTTTTTTACATACCTTTTATTTGTACTTGCAGCCCAAATTCCCTTGATCACAACTAGGTTTGCCTTTCTCCCTCTGAAATTAAAATAATGACAATAAAAAAATTAATGGTTAACAGTAGATAATCTTTCTACTTCACTGAAATATTAACTAAATCTATGATGCTGCCGGTAGTAGGCATATGCAGGGTATTTCATCAGAACAACGTTTTAATTATTATTATTTAATTTATTCTTACAGTTACTCAACAGTCATATGGCAATTCCAGTGCGGCCTTATCTGTGAAAACAGCATCAGCTTTCTTCCCATCACTGCTTCTGTTCAGTTTATTAAAGTACCAGCTCAGCCGCCCATTCCAATGACAAGGTAATTTTTGTAAAAATATTGATATTGACGTTATGTTAAGCAGATGTGAATAGCATTGATCAAAAGGTTACTGTGGTTTGGTGGAGTACAGAGCAAGAAGGCCTGGTTCAAAGATTTATTGAGTTAACAATTCTGTAACTGACAGTTTTTCCCAGGAGCACGAAGAACTTGATGGCCTGTAAATTACCCAGCAAGGCTGTCATTTGGCTTTAGAGACAAGCTTCTCTGATGTTTACTTGAGTGGGTAAGAGAGAGGCTCCCAAATTATCCATTGTCTGAAAACGTTTGTCACAAAAATAAACTTCTGACTGAAAATGACAGAAATGGAGTAGTTTCTCTGTTTTTGCTAGAGAAAAAAGTCGTAAGAGAATAATGAGAAGCTTGTGGTTTGTTTTTTCTTGTAATCTGAACACCATTTCACTCCGTTTTTTCCACTTGTGCTGGTGTTCTGGTACTATAGTTAATAAACCTGTTGTTTTTGTTGTTTTTTTTTCTTTCAGATTTCAGATTAATTATACAGAATTTGACTGCAATCGAAATGATGTGTGCTGGCCACAACTATTTTATCCACTGACACGGTTTTACACAGGTAAAAATAATAAGCAATGTGGCATGCCATGAACTGGCCGTATTTGAAATTGAATTAGATGTGTGGAGTTTAGCTTGAAAGAATGCTTTGTAGTAGGGAATTTAAGTTTCTGTTTTAGAAAGTCTGTTTACTTTTTCCCTTGATAATGCATTAATTTCTTAGTTAGACTAGTGGAAAAAATAATTACTAGGAGTACTTTTGGATAAGATTGAAATTTTGTGAATATCTGTTTGGCAGAGAGAGATTCTTTTTCACTCCCAAGCAGCATTTGGAGGGAGGAGAAAATATTGCTTGAATATATACTGTTCTATTTCCATTTCATACTGCAATTGTAGCATTGTCAGTGCCTGTCATTGTCCTTGAACGGCGGAGGGAGGCTTTGTTTCTGTGTTTTTCAGTTAGCCCACATGAGTTGCAGTAAAATTTGCCATATTGGTAAAGAGAGTTAATTTTAAAATTTCCTCTGTGTCAAACTGGGGTGGATTATGTTTTGTGGGAGACCATAGATAAAATGTCTGGCATTTCCAAGGGCATCAAAGCACTTGGACTCTTTTGAGAGTTGCGCAGAGGCAACTGCCGATATGGATCATCTGCAGAACTTCAGGAACTGAAGTTACACAAAGTATGGGGGTGTTTAAGTATGAAGCATCTTAATTCCTTGCTTCGTGGTCAGTTATTTTATTCAGGCTATGCATATACTTTAATCTGTCTTTTGAGTTGTTGTCTAAACTAGAATTTAGCTTGTATATGGTTATACATTATTTTTCTTTCTTTTCTTCTTTTTTTTTTCCTTCAGGAGAACCGTATTCCCAGTGTCTTGCTAAAGGCCTGTCATTGGCATTTCTTGTTCTGCTTGCAGCGATTATGAGCAGCCCGTGGTTTTCTCAAGTTTGGAATAGTTCCTTGGTTTAAAAATGCTGATGTAAAGAGAACCGCTTTTGTTCCTATTTTATGTACTGTTGATACTTTACGTACTTCTGGGTAAAATTTATGGATAAATATTCCTGGATTTCGTAGACATTTTATATAAGCATTTCAAGACACATAAATCTTCCAATATACAGAAAATCGTTGTTACTATTTTTTTTTTTTTAAATAACAGAACTATTTTCAAGCGCTGCCTCTGGAGCAGCAAGGCTGCAGAGCTGACTTCAGCGGCTGAGCTCCGGCACCAGCAGCCCCCCCGGGCCGGGAGGCCGCGGCTCCCGCCGCCACCGGGCTCCCTCCGCCGGGCCCGCTCCGCTGCGGCGCCTGCGCCGAGGGCCGCGGCCCTCGCCCCCGTGAGGCCCACCCCGCGTGCGCCGCCGGTTGGCCGCCGCGGCGGCCCCGCCCCCCGGAAGCAGCTGGCCGCGCTGCCGGCGGCGGGCTGGGGCGCTCCGCTATGGCGGCCGAACCGCGGGCTTCCGCCGCACACCGCGCCGCGCCGCCTCGCTGAGCTCCCTCCGAGCCCCTCGGGCCGCCATGGGCTCGCTGTTCCGCGGCGAGCCGATGTGCCTGGCGCAGCTCTTCCTCCAGAGCGGCTCGGCCTACGAGTGCCTCAGCGAGGTGGGCGAGCGTGGCCTGGCCGAGTTCCGAGACGTGAGTAGCGGCGACGGGGCTTTCTGGGAGGATGGGGGAGGTAAAGGGACCCCGGCGGGTGGGCGACGCGGGGAAGGCCGAGCTGGGCAGAGTACCATCGGGAAGGTGTAGGTTTCATTCCGATGGTGCGATATAAAGGACTCCATGACCACTTCCCTTCCTTCTTTCCCCGACTCTTGACTTGCAGGTGCATGGTTAATAGTTACATCGCACTGGCCTGAAAGCGAGCTTGGGCGACGGCCACTCAGTGTGGAGCCCAGCCTCCCCCACACTCTGTGGAGGGATGTTTTGGGATGACTGTATCCTATCTCTCTCACAGAAGTAGCTTAAACTTGGGGTTTTTTTTTTGCAGTAGGATTCCGTGGGAGAGCCCGTTAGCTCCCTGAAGCCACACTGACTTTAGTCTGAGTGTATGTGCGCAGTGAACAGACAACATACACTACAGTGTGTAAGCCCACCCCATTAGCAGATCAACAGAAACATCTTAGCTGTTCTGTAGACTTAATTCTTCAGCATCACAGACTGCTGGCTGTAAAACATGTCTGTTCCTGGAGGAGCAATTCACCTTAGAGGACACACCTGACTAATATAAAATTGGGTCGGGTAATAATTAACCTTGTTTCTTCATTGCCTCATCATAATTATATGATCTTTACTTGCTGACTGAGACTTTGGATTTTCTTCCAACTATTTTTTTCAAAAATGTAGGTTGCAAGGAAAGCTGGGAGAATTTAAATTAACAGCTAGTTAGTAAATATGGCAGGTAGGAGGAGACGAATATTTAAGAATCATTGCACAGGTTTTATGTTTAACATGTCTGTCCCTGCTGCTTGCCGGGGGGTTGGACTAGATGGCCTTTGAAGGTCCCTTCCAACCCTAATGATTCTATGATTCTATGTAGTCAGAGACATTGCACACTCATAATATAGAGATGTACATAAAAGTATTTTTTTTAAACTTAACATGTCAAATAGATTCTGTGGAAATCCGTCACAAAAATTTGCTTGTGGAAAGGTTTGTTTGTTAATTTGAATTTGTTTAGCAGTATTTTAAAACTGTAGAAATAAGTTCAGGAATGGTTTCTCTAATAGATCTAGTTATTTTGTTATCTGAGGAAAACTAGTAAAAGACATTGATAATTCTGCTTTAATAAAACCTTGCTATTTGAAGACTTTAATTTTTTTTAGGTTTTTATACCTTCCTAGCTGAATAGCACTTTGTAGGAAGAGAGCACATAGAATATATGCAAAATTGTCTCCATGAATTTACAGAAACAGCTGTGTTTTTTTAGAAATGGTTGCTGTTTTAAAGCCCTAATGAGCATTTTGTCCTTTTCCTTCAGCTCAACCCAAATGTAAGTGTATTTCAGAGAAAATTTGTGAATGAAGTAAAGAAGTGTGAAGAAATGGAAAGAATACTTGGTGAGCTTTGTTTTCACGTCTGCCCTTTCTCATCTGTGGCATTATTAAAGCTTACATTGCTAGAGTGGAACTACAGTGAAGGTTTCAGCTACAGGGTTTCTTAATCTTCCCAGACTTGTATGATCTGAATGCTGCAGAATCTTATAAATCTTTCATGTGTATGAAAAAATACACGTACATATACTCGCACATGTAGAGTTCTTATGCACATTTTTGGAGCCGGAGATGGCTTGACTGTAGCACTGAATTGGGTCAGAATGTTTGTGTTGATATGCTGTGTCAGTTTTGAGCGTATCACAGAATCGTTTAGGTTGGAAAGGACTTCTTGAGATCACATAGTCAACCTCCAGCTCAAGCAGGGATAGCTAGAGCTGGTGTGTCCAGTGGGATTTTGAATATGGAGACTCCACAACCTCTCTGGGCAGCCTGTTTCAGTGTTTTAGCACTGACCTCTGTTTCTCGGTTTTGTGTGCTATAAAATTTACTAACACTACAATGTGTATGTGCTAAGTGTAGGTTGAGTTTCTTTTAAGCTCAGAGATGAAGAAGGGTTGCTATTGTGTTGCTGATAAATAGTTGAGACAATTTCAGTATTGACTGCTTAAAACTCTGGTAGGAGAATGAAAGCTTTGTTCTGCATATTTCCTTGACTATAAGATAAACCCTATTTTTCATGTTATGTAGCTCAGTACTGTTGAACTCCCAAGCACCCTCAAAAATACCTCAGGTTATTCATAATTGTGTTCACATGGTAGCTAATGAATAGAGAAGGGTATGCAGAGCGTTACAACCAAGAAGCAGATTTCTTCAATATATCCTGAGGAAAAGTTACTGTTGAAGGATCCTTTTATTGAAATCTCTCATCAGAGGCATGTGCTGGTCATGCCAGAGCATGCCAGTAGCTCTTTGGCAGTCTCCCTGCCCAGTGTGAGCTGCATTTGTTGTCAAGGTTGCTTAAGCCGCCTTGTTTGAACGTTTTTTATTGCCAAGATGGGTCAATGAGCAGAACGTCAACTTCTGGCAGATGGCACTAGGAGCAGAAAGTGATATCCTGCAGCAGCAAAGAGATACTATGAAATGTTAAAAGCTTCTTAAAAAGTACTTGTGGTTGGAAAATTTCAGTCAGAGGACTTTGAGATAGCTTACTTCTGCAAACTTCCAAGAGTTCTGTGTCTTTATTCCTGGCACTCCATAAGCCCTTCTTTTTTTTGAAGACTTTAGTGTATGTGCTGTTGCTAAAACAAACGAATGAAATAATTAGGGCCTGATGCTGCAATGTGATCAGCACCATCAATAACTGTGAAGCGTTCTAGGAGGTATAAGGAAATACCATTTCCTTTCTGATTCTGTCTTTCTTCTCACTGCAGGGTATTTAGTACAAGAAATTAAAAAGGCGGATATTCCACTTCCTGAAGGAGATGTTGCTCCTCCTGCCCCCTTGCTGAAACACATTTTAGAAATCCAGGTAACTTTCCACATAACAGATATCAAAAGTGTAGCTCTGGATCTTGAAACTTTAGTTCAAATTTAATAACTTGCAATCTTATCACCTATGACTTAAGGGTCAAAGCTAACTCACAGGGTTTGCAGCCATCTGTTTTATTTTGATGGATTGGCACGTGACACTGTTCCAGGCCAATTGTTATCTGTAGATGTAGTCCTTCAGCCTCACTTACTGCTTTGGGACTTAAGGCTCTTTTCATGCCTCCAGAATTTTCAGAGTGTGTGGGAGTTTTATATGCTGAAGGCTCTGCAGGGTTCCAGTGCTAGTTGCATTGCAAAATATGGTGCTATTTTATCCGAACGCTTTTTCTGGTATTGCATTAGAAGTAGAAGCTTGTAAAATGCAGATACAATTTTTAATGACATTCTGTTTTGCTGTAGTTCTATTAATAGAATAGGTAAGTGCCTTGCACCCTGTACAATCTGAAGTTCTAATTCCAAGTCTGCATTACTTAGCTCGGACACAAATTAGAGTCAGAACAGCAGACTTAACAGATGCCAGTGGAGGATCAAATGTACTCGCTACAAAGCAATCTTTGTTGAGAAGTAAAACCTATGGAGCTTAAATTAATTAAGAAATTGGGAAACTCCCATCATCGCAGCAAATTAACATGCGCTTAAAATTCATCCTTCCCTGATTTCCAAAACAGTATAACTGATTCTATGTCATTTTTTTTCTCCATGTCTTAGGAGCAGTTGCAGAAGCTGGAGACAGAATTGAGGGAAATAACTAAAAACAAAGAAAAGCTGAGGAGAAACCTGCTTGAACTGACAGAATACACATGCATGTTAGAGGTCACGCAAAGATTTGTCAGGAGAACAGCTGAGGTACTCCTTGTGTTGTTTGATGAGGAGTATGGGTCCAGGGGCATTTTTGTTGCACACTGTTAGTAGCTGTAGTGAAGTGCACGACTTGGTGTCAGGCTTTGCAGACTGTCCGTTGTTCGTTATTACTTGTGCTCAGTCCCTAGAGAACCTGGCTGGCAACCTCTTACGCTAGGCTGTGTTTATGTACATAGCAAAATGCAACCCTCAACTTAGAGGAGCTTTGTGATTTCTCTGTTGAGCTCTTCGCATGTTACTTCTGATGCCAGTTGAAAATGAAGGTGTATTTGCGTTATTTTGATGCATTAATTGTGCTACGAAATTTACCGTGTGACCTTTGCCACACTGACTAGAATTGCTAGGAGCATTGCACTTGAGATCCCAAGATCTTTCTGTTGTCTGAACTGAATACAGAAAAGGGGTTTATGTTTTTATTTAATGATTTACTTAATTAGCTTTTTTCTTTAGAATAATAAATAAATTACTTTTTTTTTCCCTGAAAGCTATGAATGATCTTTCTTTTATTTGCTAGTATGAATCCCATTTACATGCAAATTATGAAGAATTCCCATCTGTGGAAAATGAGCCATTAGTGGATTACAACTGCATGCACAGACTGGGTGCCAAGCTGGGGTAGGTATGGTTCAGTCTGCGTGTGGCCCGTTGTCAGTGTGTGCTGTTTCAAAACTGCTTGAAGAGCTGCTGTAAATAACGGGCTGTTTTCTTAAAAGGTGGAATGTCGGGTGACTCTGATTTCAGATGAGCCAAACAGTTTTAGACAGGGTAGGAGTCTGGCCCAAATGTGCCTTTGTAACAAAACTGGATTATTTGAAGAGATAACTAGGACAGTGCCAAAAAAAAAAAAAGTCACAAAGCTTCCATCAAACCCAATATGTGTCTTAAGGAAAATCTCTGAACCTCTAAATAAGTACTTTCTTCTACTGTTCAAACTCTGTTTTTCTAGGATAAACAGACAGTGTTTTAACCACCTGGCAGCATCAGTTGTAACGTTATTAATGGTACTGCCTATTGCTTTTAAAAACATATATGGATACTACTCCTTATGGTGGCATTCCAAGAGGGTAACTTACCAAGAAAAAGTTAAGAACCTTACTATGGCAGAAAGAAACTATGTCAGATAGAATTCTAGTTGTGTGCTCAGAGCTACAGTCTGTTTTCTAAATAGAAATTGAGTCTGTTTTGTACATCGGTTACTTCCTGTTTAAGGTGATGCTTCCTTCTCTAGAGATGGCAAATGTTAAATTATTGTGACTATGTGACCCTGAGTGATGATGTACTCATGAGTTTTTAATTTTTCTTGTGGATTCTAGCTTTTTTTTCAATTTTTTTCTTATTCCGTAGATTCGTATCTGGGCTAGTTCACATAGCAAAAGTTGAAGCGTTTGAAAAAATGCTATGGAGAGTCTGCAAAGGCTATACTATTCTTACGTATGCAGAGCTGGATGAGTGTCTGGAAGATCCAGATACAGTGAGTAAACATTGGAACTGTCAGGTTTTTTTATTTGTACTTCTTATTCATTGGAAGAATTGCTGCTCAGGTCTGCCTGCAGTGAATGTACATGATTTCCCAGTGCTCTTGAAGGCAAAAATATCTTAAAGTGTTAGAACTTGTAAGACTTTAAAATTAGAGGTTGTGATGCCACCGTAACTGTAGGAGTAGCAATTAATTTATCGTGGTTCAGCTTCAGTGTAGAAATTTATTGTGGAATAGTAGTGACTTTATGATTGTCTACCTTGATCACAATACGTGGCATAAATGGCTGCTTGGATATTTATTAACTAAGTCTGTACAGGGCATTACCTTTTAATAGTAATTTTATTTGTTCATTCAGTAGTTAAGGAGAAAAAATATGGAGTACAGTTGGTCTTCTATGAAGTTTTTTTTTTCTCTGAACTTATAAAATTCACTTGTTGTAAATCAGCAGTTATGGCTGCCTAATCTGTCACTTTAAAATTTTATTTGAAATTTATAACATCTTAATTTTTTTAAGACTTTTAGTTACTAATAATTCAGATATGGTAAAATATAATCTCGCTCTTATTTTCCTTGAAAACTTTTAAAGTTTTTCTCTAATATACCAAAAAAGAGAGATGTCGGCACACTTGAATTTTATTTTTTGATCTTCACAAAAATGATGGAAGGTTAATGCTACTAACAGAACTTTTTTGAGTTATCCAAATTAGTCATTTTATTCGATAATTATATCACAGTAGAGTTGTTGGTTAAAACCAGAATTAATCAGCTTAACTTTTTTCTTTTTTTTTAGGGTGAAACCACAAAATGGTTTGTTTTTTTAGTGTCCTATTGGGGTGAACAAATTGGCCAGAAAGTAAAGAAGATCTGTGATTGGTAAGAAGTAAAACAAGTGTATATAATTCTTTATACCTGGGTTATTTTCCTGTTAGTTTTCCCATTTCTCCACTTCCTTGTAAGTGTTGATTTTTAGGCAAGTTAAATTTGTTCCTTGCCCCCCTTTGCATCTAGCTTTATAATTATGCAGTATACAAATAAACGTATGAGTCATTTTACTGCAGTCCTCATTAAGTACAGGCAAAATACCGACTCTCAGTTGAATCTGTTCTGTGGTTATTAAATGGTATGTTGCAGATTTGACTAGGGAATGGGGCTGGGTGATCTGTTTTGTTTTAGTTTGGTTATTTAACACAAACTTGTGTTTTTCTGTAGCTATCATTGTCATGTGTATCCCTATCCAAATACCACAGAGGAGCGCAGGTCGGTTGTTGAAGGACTGAATGTTCGTATTCAGGATCTTCATACTGTGAGTAAAGAACAGTATTCCCTTTGCTGTAGTTCTTGCAACTTAGGAAATAATTTGATGATTCGCAGCATTAAATACTTGAACATGTTTATAAAACACATACAGCTTTGGATCTGAACGTGACTGTATGTCGTGTCCCTGGTCTTGTGTTGCACATATCTATTAAACTTCAGGGCACTTGGCACTGATTCCTCTTTTAAGCACTGGTTGCTGTGGCCTCCTGCAAGCGTGATCCAGCATTGGGCAAATACTGGGTGCTCTTCCTGCGGATAACATAACCACTGTTACTTTTTCAATGATTTTTTTTTTTTTTTTTTTCTTGGACAAAGGTGCTACATAAAACTGAAGATTACTTACGCCAAGTCTTGTGCAAAGCATCTGAGTCCATCTACACATGGGTTATCCAAGTGAAGAAGATGAAAGCAATTTATCATGTACTCAATCTGTGTAGTTTTGATGTCACAAATAAATGTTTAATCGCTGAGGTTTGGTGTCCGGTGGCTGATCTGCAGAATTTGCGCCATGCCTTGGAGGAAGGTTCAGTAAGTCAGCTGAATGCTCACAGACATGATTAAAATTCTTGTCTTTTTCTTTGAAAGAACATAATTACTTTAAATAGGCTAAAAGTAGGCATAGACAGATCTAGGTCTCTAGGAACTCATATGAAACAACTTCTTTATTAGAAGAGCCTTTATTTAGTGTTATGTTGGGTTTTTTGTTTTTCTTTTTTTCTTGAATAAGAACTTGTGTTGGACACAAGTGTGGGTTCACAGTGCTATTTGCAGTCAAGTAGAAGGTGCTGATTCCCTTGTGCTTAGTTGTGTTGACCGCAGCTCCATCTTTTTACTTTACAAGACAGAATTTTTAGTAATAAATCTTTGTTTTATAATATTAACTGATGATTCTCATTTGGTATTTCATATAAAGTAAGAATTAGAACACTGTACCTAATTAGTGTTTTTAGATGAACAGGTTACTGTTTGTTTTTAGAGAGGGCACAAAGAGATAAATGTTAAACTTGAGGCTTAATTTAGGGATGTTTCAGAATCAGTGAAACTTCTGATAAAGAAAATGTTTTTGCTTTGATTACATTAAGTATCAACTGAATTTTTATATAAATGTATCTCCTTTCTGCCTGCAATTAGAGGAAAAGTGGAGCTACAATTTCTTCGTTCATTAATACCATCCCAACAACACAACCTCCTCCAACTTTGATACGTACCAATAAGTTCACCTCAGGGTTCCAAAACATTGTTGATGCTTATGGAGTTGGAAACTATGGGGAAGTTAATCCAGGTTGGTTCTCCTGAAATCTGAACTGTGAGCTGTGCTGTCGTTACTGCTTGCTTTGTTACGTGTTTAAAGACCTTGCTGAATAGGATGCTCGTAAAGGCAAAATGGTGACAACCATACTGCTTATTAATAGCCGTTTTAAAATTTCACTAGCTCATCAGAAGTACAAATGGTGCTCCAAACAGTAAGGTGGGATTTGATTTTGCTGAGCCATTTTAGCATTATAGATAACTGATAACAGCTGCATAATATTTCTTCATATGCTTTGCCTTGGATAAGATAAGATACTTAGGGGAAAAAATAAAACTTTGGTAATGGCTATTGATCTTACTGAAGCGTGGAGCTCATCACTTGAAAAAAATACAGCTTGTTTTATGGCCATGTTTAGTTTAATGTCCTTATGTATTTTTGCAGCTACATTGTCTATGTTATGCTGTACAGGAGAACGTACATCGTAGTACAGAGCCAGAATAGCCACAGAGGGAGAACTGCTTTTGTTTTTTATTTCCTGGACTCATATTATTATCCTCAGATTTGTTGGCCAATGCTCAACTGTGGTGGTGTTGCTTCTAAGGGATACACATAAGCACACTTTAAACTGAGTTAAATTTAGTGTGAGGGAGAGGTCTGTTAGCAGGAGTGAAATGTCTTTCAAACTTAAAGCTGAAAATTGTTTGAGAGGTAGTAACATCGTCTGTTGTGCTGTGTGCCTGAAATCGGTTACGTTGTCATTTCAGCTCTCTACACCATCATCACTTTTCCCTTCTTGTTTGCGGTTATGTTTGGAGACTTTGGGCATGGTCTGCTAATGTTCATATTCGCGCTCCTGACAATACTGTATGAAAACCACCCTAGACTACAAAGATCGCAAGATGAGGTAAAAAGAATTACAAATAATTTACTCCACGTCCAGCAAGCAATTGAATACTTACTATGTTTCTGAAAAGTACTATTTATTGCACATGTATTAGACTGTTTTTTTCCTTTGTTTCCAAATTTTCTGTCTTTAAAATTGCCGTATTAATGTGACATCTTAAACTATTCACTCATTTTTGAAAGGGTCGAAAGAATCAAGTTGGAATGAAAGACTGACAGAAATTTGTCGATACTGTTGGGCTTGTCTTTCCTTCTGCTAGGGCTACGTAGTGATGTGTGTTTTACAGAATGTGGTTACAGTTACGAACGTGAGGAGAAAATGATTTTTCAAATTCCGTAATCTCTTACTGTTTCTGAAAAGGAGTTGTAGTTTGAAATTTATTAATTTTACCTAATTTTTTAATGACATGGGATTGGAATGCAGGAACATGTGCATCTCTTGTTAGAATTGTGTTTAATTAAGAATGGCTGCAAATGACTGATTAATTTGAAAACTAGGCCTGGGAAAGAAACATGGTTTAAAAAGACTTACTTGTTGGTGTAATTATACAAATGAGACAAGTCTCAGTTTGTGTTGTGGGAGCTTGCATGGGGACTTCAAATGTCTGCATTCAATTTAACCACAGTTGTCTTTCAGAATATACTTCTTGCTGCTAGCTCTGTTTATTTCTTAATGTGTATAAACCTTTACATAGAAATCACTTAACATAAAGGTTTATTTCTTAATGTGTATAAACCTTTACACAGAAATCACTTAATATAAAGTTGTGAATATGGGGAGATGAATTGCACCCACGTGATGACTGCCATTTGTAAATTGCATATTTATATACTTAAAACAAAATTCTCTGTGTTATCTCTTGGTTAGCTGTAGGTTTCTTCATTTTCCTTAATGATTATTCACAAGAATTTTTAGTTTTTAGAAGTCTTTGTATGGCCAAAAATGTGTTTTTCTTAGAAATGTGTAGATATCGATTGTTCATGTAGCAGGTGATGTTCTTCTATTTTTTTTTCTTCTTTCCAATACCTACAGATCATGAAAATGTTATTTGAAGGCCGATATGTTATTTTATTAATGGGTCTGTTTTCTGTATACACTGGATTGATCTATAATGACTGCTTTTCAAAGTCATTAAATATATTTGGTTCTGGATGGAATGTTTCAGCGATGTTTGAACAGAAGGTTTGGCGGTAAGTAGCATGCCTCTGTCTGCTATGCTATTAAAACAAAAATGTACTTCCTGCAGCAGTTTAACCCTTTTGCTGACCTGTTTTAACCGTCCTTTTATTGAGAGTAGTAAGTAAATGTAGTGAAATCTAGCAAAATTTAGTTGTTAAGGTAGTAAATAGTAGTGCGCTGAAGACTTAGTGATATATCTGTGCTTAAAATAAGAAAGGCAGTAATAGTTATTTAAAAACAAAAAAAATACTTACTTATGTTGAATTTGGAAATCCACAGAGAGCACAATGTCTTGCAAATCCACTACTAGAATTTGAATATATTTGATTCAGTCAATCTGTCAGGTTAATATTGTATCTATCAGTGCTGCTTTCCTGGATTTGCATGTCCTCAGTCACATGAAACATTTTCCACAATATTATCATTTGGTATAGGTGACAATCAGTCTTCTGGAACAAATGATGTTGCAATACTCTAATGCTGTGTGCTAGCTAATAACTTTTAATGATTAAAAACTGCAGCTGGTATAATATTTTTTTAATTGGTAGTAAGAACTTGCACCTCATTTTATGAGGTGATATTTCTAGGCTTTAGTCAGTCTCTAAATCTTAGCTTAGGTGTTCTTACGAATGGCTGGAGACTTCAGAAGTATTGTAAAATACTTACAGAAAGCATTGGGACTTTGTAATTTATTCTTTTTATTCATAAAAAGCCCACTGCCTCCTGTGTTATGGTTTGTCTTTATGCTAATGGTTTTCATTTACTATATTTCCCAGGAGAGATTTCTGAATCTATATATATCAGATTTAGAGAGGAATAGAAAACACAGGGCTAGTTTTGGAGAAATTTGTGTTAGATCATGCTTTGGAATAAATAGCCAAGCAGTATTAGCATCTACTGTAAATAAACTAACGATTAATGAAATACATTAATTACCTAGCAATCATTAGTCTTTGCACAGGTTTTCTTGATAGTAAAAAAAAAAAAAAAAGTAGACTATGTGAATTGTCAAACCTACTTTTTCACAAAGTGGGGTAACCTAGATCTGAGGTGCCATAGCACTTTGGTATCGAAACGTTCACAGCTTGCATTTCATTTTGCCTCAAAAACAGGAAGTGGCTTAAAATAGTAGAGTCAAACCCACTGACTTTGGTTAAACTGTGAACACATTGTGAGTGCTGTATTAATTAAAAATTGTATGAAGGTAGAGTGGAAACTCCTCCAAGTGCAAACAGGAAAAAAAGATATAAATTATTCTTTATGTATTTGATAGTGAATTTTATATAAAAACAAATTTCTGAGCTTTTTAAATGAAACTTTCCATTCTAGGGGAATGAGGAATAAAATCCAGAAATTCTCCTTTCAAAGACAGTTAGTGTGAATTAAGCCCAGATTGTGAGTTCCTAGAACTTTTAAAGTTTTGCTGTTGTTTTTATTAGCCAGGCCTTTTGTGCTTAGAAATCCTTTTATTCTTTTTTTAAAGACTGTCAGTAGGTGAGCTGGTCATATAAAGGAAAGCAGTAGTGTCCCGCAGAACTGAAAGTATATGTTGTCACTCTGTTTAAACAATGTCAGATCTGATTGCTTTTTTCTTTCTTTGCAGTCCTGAGGATCTGACGTCTAATCAATTTTTAACGCTGGATCCAAATGTTACTGGTGTGTACAATGGAGCTTATCCCTTTGGAATTGACCCGGTTAGTTTTATGCTTTTCAGTTATCCGTTTGTGATGATCAGTCATTTGTAAATTAGATTTTTGTGTGTGTGTATTAGGAAGATAAGTATACTATGGAAAAAAATAAATTTCTACTTGCATTCTCCATTCAGAAAGAACTTTTCCTTTAACGAGTCAAAGATTTAACTGTTTTCATGAAACTCAGATTTCGGTTATGATTCCCATTTGAGATAGAATTCTGATCTCCAGTAGGGAAAGGATGCTGTTTTATTTCTTCTGTGTAGATTGTTCTTTAATGCTGATTTTTGTCTTCTCTTCTTCAGATCTGGAATTTGGCAAGCAACCGTCTCAGTTTTTTAAATTCTTTCAAAATGAAAATGTCTGTGATTTTTGGAGTAACTCACATGACGTTTGGAGTTGTATTGGGGGTATTTAACCACTTGTAAGTACAAGAGGTTAAGATAATATTAATATTATAATTTTTGCCAAGTCTTGAATTGCAGTAGTTAATCTGGTAAAGGAAACTGGAACAATTTTTTAAAAGAAGAATAATAGTAACTTTGAAAACTTCTGAAAAAAAAAAGACAGTAACAGAGAGGTCTTCTGTCACATACATGGTGATGGATCAGTATTATGCCAAAAAATCTGAAGACACGGATCAATAAAAGTTTTGTTTCACTTGTTGCTGAATAGAAATACATACCTCTTATGGTCTTGATTTCCACTGAAATATCTGATTAAAATGTCACTGAATATGAATAAATTAGTTCTGGATTCTAATTTCAGTCTTGATCTTTAAAAGTGCTGAGTACTCTTCTGTTTTATTGAAAACATGTTTGGGCCGTGTATTTATCTTGATCCTTCTTTGTAAAATTTTTTTCCCTACTTTTTTCTTTTAGATATTTCAAGAAGAAGTATAATATTTATTTGATTTTTCTTCCTGAATTTTTATTCATGATGTGCATCTTTGGCTACCTTGTGTTTATGATCTTCTTTAAATGGTTAGCGTACTCTGCAGAGGACTCTACGTCTGCTCCTAGTATTCTGATTGAATTTATTAATATGTTCCTGTTTCCTGGTGGTGAAGCAGATGTCTTCTACACCGGACAGGTTAGTAGTGTTCTTAGACGTTTCTGAAGATCTTGTGTTGCCTATCCAGATAACACTTTACCAGTCATGAAAGGCTGATGGCTCAGTGTTCCCTAGGAAGGGGAATTTATCAGACTAATGGGAAATTGAATAAATATTATGATTAAAGAACATACTTACTCTTTAATTGATTTGAAGATTTTACGTAGCGACTTGTGAAAATGTCTATTGCTAGAACAAAATCTCCCAGGTTAAAATTAAAGCTAGAGAACAGGGACCCATGCTTGTAACTTTCATGCTTTTCTATGTGCTGTAAGTAATCTTACTAAATTGAATATAATTAATTCCTTAATCTAGAACCCTGTCCTGAAGATGCTGTATGTCTGTAACCCAATTTAAAAGCTTGATTAAGTAAAATACTTATGTACGCACTCGATTTGGAGCACATGCCCACTGAAATCAGTAGTACTTTTTTTATGCTCAAACAGGCCTTAAAAGGAAAATGGGAAGGATTTTCCTACTTTTAATTTTGTGATCTAATCTCATTTTGTTTCTTTCTCCCCCAAACAGGTTGCTCTGCAGAGGTTTTTACTTAGTATTGCTTTTCTTTCTGTTCCTGTCATGCTTTTTGGTAAACCACTTTATTTATATTGGTTGCACAGTGGAGGCCGAGGCATTAGAACGTACAGGGTGAGTATTGAGAGACACTTACACGTTTCTTCAGTATAGAAGAATTCAGCTGGTGTAGATATTTCTACTCAATTTGTAAAGTTTTTGACTGCAACAGATAATAGTGCTTTGTTCATCTAGCTTTTTGCCTTTGCCTGCAAAGGCAATGTAATTTAAATACATTTAAAATTTAAATACATTTTAAAAATTATACTAGAAGTCCTTTTAACAAAGACATGATGCGTTTCCATTTTGCAGAGTGGCTACAAGCTAATTCGAAAAGAAAGTGAAGAAGAACTTTCTCTGCTGACATCTCATGATGTGGAAGAAGGAAGCAGTCATTTGGACAATGGGCACAGAGAGGGGGATGAAGAGGAGGTAAGGTTTTTACTGAATCTCTAGTTTGTGTGTCCTTAAAAGCAAACTAGAAGTGGAAAGTCAAGAAGATAACCTGTACACTGAGTCCCTGGAAGTTTTCAAGAAAATCAGCTGAGCCTTTACAAAGAACTTGATGCCTAAATGCAATTTACTTATTTTTATTTGTTGCTATTTTATCATTATTTCTTGGTGTATTCAGATTGCTAGAGTACAGTACTACAGCCTTATGTGTAGTGGAGAACAGGAAGAGTTTGATTTGCATCTAAGACTGTAGTTTTCTTAAATTGAAGAGTGGGATAAAAATACTGGGTTTTGTATAGTTTTATGGATTCTTAAAATTAAGGCAAGAGGATGACTGCCCAGCTTCCTGCTAATTAATCTTGGCTTTTCATCCAGACAAGTGTCTTTTTATGTCTGCAAATTACATCTTGTGATGAGGATTATTGCTAATGCGGGTTGGGAGACATGGGTGTCATTCCTAGTCTCTTGCTGTTGCTGCTGCTTAGCTTGGCCAAATTTTAAAGGTCCTGACTGATTCCACTGATACGATGTGAATTGAAAGACAAAAAAATGCTTCAGTTTCACAGTGTGCAGACTATTCCTAGTACTTGCCTCACTGGGGTAGTAGACTCTTGCTTCTTTTGTATAGAAAATATAAGAATTGTTTGCTCAAATAAAATGTGTCATAGTTCCATGCAAAGTAAACGTTG
>WHYT01013172.1:2716-13152 GCA_009806455.1 Tetrax tetrax
GGTCTGAGAGGCTGGACCCCTTCCCGGCCTCGGCGGTGCGGGAGTCTGCGGGCAGAGATGGGCCTGGCGAGTCCGGCGCTTTGGCCTGGCGTGGCTTTGGGAAAACAAGAGCCCGGCCACCCGTGTGGGGTGACTGGTGCAGCCGCAGAAGCGATTTATCGCAAGGCACTGACACCCACCCGTTTGTTTCTGGGTTTACAGGCAGAGCGTCTCAAAAGGGAGAGACATGCGATTCAGTTTTGTTATGTAATATCGAAGTTCAAACACATCTGGCATGTTTTGTCATTATTTAAAAATGAGATTACTTTTGACATAAACGTTCAGTGGCTTGGATTTTTATTTTGCTATTTACTGCTGGTTGGTTTGTTTTCAGGGCTTGGGTTTTTTTTGTGTTAAATGTAAAAGCCTGCGTTGGCCCTGATTCTGCAGGCATTTAAGCACCTGAAAAGTAGTGGATGCATAACAAGTAGTGCTAGAATCACTGAACGGTTTGAGTTGGAAGGGACCTTTAAAGGTCATCTAGTCCAACCCCCCTGCAAGGAGCAGGGACATCTCCAACCAGATCAGGTTGCTCAGAGCCCCGTCCAACCTGGCCTTGAATAACTCAAATAGTAACTTGCTTTTTCTGTTGACTTTCTCTTCTGACTCAGCAAGATTAATTATCAAGAGTTAATTATAGTTGAATTTTTGCGAGGTGGCTCTCTAGAGTATGTATACACACACCAATATGTGTGATTGACCTTGATGTCTTCAGGCAACTCAAGTTGCTTCTCCCTGTCTGTCTGCTTTGTCACCACTTGCAAAAACTGTGCTGTGTGACAGAGAACAGTGGGTCCCTGGGCTGACTCCTCTTAAAGAAAGAGGTGAGAGAAGGTTTAGATGAGTTGAAAGGGTAACTGAGAAGGAGCCTTCAAGAAGCAAGGAGACCACAGTGGTTTAACCCGTGTACTAGGAAGTTTAGCATAGTTTCTCTAGTGGGCCTAAAATCATCCAGCATCAAGCTGAGGAGTTCAATTGGAATGCCTACCAGGTGGAGGGGGACATGAAGTTGTCCTTAAGTGTCACTACAGACTAACCCCTGCGGGCTAGGACTACAAGACATTTATTTATGAACTCAAGTTGTAAACTAAAATTTAGAACCCCTTTGTAACTTTCAAAGTTAAACGTAGACATGATTTAAATCAAAATTTTAGGTTTCACATTCTGCCTACATGGTGTGAATGAAAGTAAACTTAAAAAAATCTCTTATGAATGATTAATGCTGCTTAGTACATTTACCCAGCTTTTAAGTGTTTACATAATTTACAGACATTATTAAAACTTTTGATTTCTCCAGGAATCCTTCTGAAGAAAAATACAGATTAATTCGGATTGGAAATCCAGCATTTTCCACAAGGCTGTTGCCTGTCAGAGGAGCAGTTGAATGTTTATTCGAGATGGGGTTTCAAGAGGTGAGTATAATTTAGTCATTTCTGCTGTCTTCATCAGTTT
The DNA here is from genome assembly GCA_009806455.1 of Tetrax tetrax. Lineage (NCBI taxonomy): Eukaryota > Metazoa > Chordata > Aves > Otidiformes > Otididae > Tetrax > Tetrax tetrax. Next base: position 4,208 of record WHYT01013172.1, read on the forward strand.
ACCCACTAAAAGTTAAAACTGCGTATTTTTTTTCTCCTTTCCTTGCTGCAAGGCGTTAGATTTTAAGCCCATTGCTGTTCTCGTAATTTTCTTTCAGTCCTTGTTTGCAAATATCTCCGTGAAAATGTGGATGAGGCTACTTCAGAAATCTGGTGGAGCTAGAGCTGAGCTGATCTGTGATAAGATTGGTTTTCTGCTGTTCAGGCGTGCTACTGGTTCGCTTAATGGTCAGATACATATCCATACTGGCACAGAGGAAATAGTGGGAAAGAGGATGAAGAACCCTTGTCTTAGTAGCAGTAGGTGGACATCAGCCTGCATCATCAGGCAGTAGTTTCCATATTGTAAATCTTTGCGTTGAAACCATCGTTTGGAAGGGGGTGGAGGGAAATCCTGCTCTTCTGCTGCTTGTTCCTACCACCGATAGGGCTTGTGTGGCCCCATAGTGAGCTAGATAAGGGAAGCTGATACAATTAAAAATTTTTCCTCCAAAACAAAAAAAAAAAAAGAAATATTTTTCAGCCAGTTCACAGCGCAGCTGCACAAGTACTAGTGTTGTCTTGACAGCAGTGGAGGGCAACAGACTGTTGTAGTGGGAGGGTGGACTTTTACCCATTTAAAACAGTTATGAAACTGTATCCTAAAATAGTCTTGAGTTAATCTTGATGCTGTTGAATTTAAAAACACATATTTCAAAGATAGCTTTGTGTCCTGAAATGGCCCCTGTCTTGGTGGAACCTAAACTGCCAAAGCTTCTTAAGCTTGAAGCAGCCTTTGTAATTACAGGAGAGGTGGGGTGAAAAGACTCTTGTTTAATGGTGCAAAGCTCTTGCTCTAGCTTTGCTTTAATTTGTCTCTTTGATCCCACACTTTTATGTGGGTACATACATTGTGTTATTTAGGTCCAGCTGTTGTGACCCCTCTGTCTTCTCTCCCGATGAAGTTAATTAGTGTAGTTGTCCTAATTTAAAAGAAGTATGCTGAAAGAAATGCTGACTGCAGAGGGAGAAATGGTCTGCAGATCTATTCTCATGCTCAGGAGGTAGCTTCTGATGATGTGTTTTTGCCAAGAGGTAGTCAATGTAGCTAGTGAAGCACTCAAGCAGTAATAATGTGTTTAAAATGACTGTTATGAGTGCTGCTGCCACTTTTGTGGGATCTTTATGAGCATGTTGGCTCAGTCTTATGGTTATTGTGTCAAGTGGCTGGAGCTCACAAACGTCTTGTCAACTGCAATAACTAAATTTGTTCCTTCTTTTATCTCTGCTTGGTAAGCCACCGTTTTCAATTAAAAATGAGGACACTTCTACTGGATTGATATATTCCATGTAGTTCTGTGGCAATGTTAAGTGTTAAAGTGAAGCACTGCATCTGCAATGATAGGTGACTTAAGGTTACTGTGGATAAACAAATTACTCAGTTTAATAAATAGAAGTGCTGCAGTGGTGGAAACTGAAGCTCTTAAACTATTAATGTTTCAGGATGTTAATGTTTTTGGTAACCTCTTTCTTCATATTAAGTGCACTGGTATTTGCTTCTGTCATAATTACTTGTCTTTTGTTATGCTACAAAAAATAATCATGTTACAATCACAAATAGGCACCCAGAAATCAAGCTGGGTACAGGTCTCAATAGGAATAGTATTTCCTATCTGAAAACTTATCTTCTATACCAATATCTTTTAGGTTTTATAATTCCCAGCAGATGCCATTCTAGGTGCTTCTTCCCCCAGCACTGGCTGTCCTCCTGTGTTGCATAGCGTTTCACTACACTACTGTGAGAACGGAGCGTTTGTTCTTTTCTGTTTTTGCTGCTTTCTCTGCCGAACCATAATTGCATTGTCCATGTGTGGCTCTGTAGAATAAGTTACTAACAAAACATGTTGTTATGAGCCCTCTTTCTCTAGGCTGACTGTAGATTCTTGATCTAATAGCTTCTGCTGTGACAGATCTAATCTGAATTCTGCCAAGTGTTAGTGTGCTAACTTCCAGTAAGCGTTATAGCTGTTAGCAACAGATACAAACTGCTGACTAGCTTAGGCTTGCTTTAACCGCTGAATTAATTTGTCTAAATTTCAGGGAGAAACTCACCTGGTTTTCCCTAAGGAAGCTTCAATTGAGCAGCTACGTAAAATCAGAGACTTAATTGCTGGAGAGAGGAGTAGCAGACTGAATGAGTCAAATCAAATCCAGAGATCAGGAATGTCTGAAGCTGTGGCCAGCGCTCAGACAGTTGCACGTCCATCTTCAAGACCTGCTGACCGTGTTCTTACCCGTGCACAATCTCTTGATACGGTAATTATAACCTGAAAACTTTGTAGATGCACTAATCTTGAATATAAAGGTTGAAGAAGAGTTAGATCTTGGGACAGCCTGCTCAGAGAGGCTATGTAGTCTCCAAATGTGGGCATTTTCACAAGCTGACTGGATAAAGCCTAGAGCAACTTGATCTGACCTCATAGCTAACCCTGCTTTGAACAGGAGGTTGGACTAGAGGAAATTTCCCCCCCACCCCCATGGTTTCTGAAGGTTTTGGATGTTTTCTGTGATCTCCATGCAACTTCAACATGAAACATTTCATAAATAGAATATTAGTAAGAGATTTTGTTGAAGGTGTCCATAAATGTTTTCTTAATCAGAGTGTCCTGAAAAAAAAGCTGTGTTTCTTAGGCTGTGTATCCATCCAAGAGGTTGAGATGAAATTCCCTGTCAAAACAGAGAGGCAGAGTCCTTTCACTTGATGTTACCTGGGTTGATGGGAGAAGATTTAACGTATCACACAACTTGGAAAAATGAAGTTACGCCTTTAGATAGAAGGTTTGAAGGATGCTTTGGTTTGACTTTCTAAAGACTTTTTCCCCCTAGAAGGGTTGTCACTTTGGTCTTAAAGTTGGTGTAAGATGAATCCTTCCAAAAGCTCACTTCTCATCCTTAAACAGAGTTTGTCTCTTTTAAGCGGTATTATCAGTGTATTGTTGGGTGCTGAAGTATGACATACTATTTCTTCCCAATACTTACCCAAAATCAGTGGAAGAGAAATGGCAAAGCATAGATCGAAGTGATGGTTTTTGGGGAGAGAGAGAGCACTCAGTGACCCAGCATCACCGTAATGTCCTTTGAGAAAGGAACTGTTGTAGGCACTTGAACATTGAGCTATTTAATCTAGTCATATTAGAATGCTAGTAGTTGCCTCTGAAATATACTGACTGAGTTTATTTGAATTTGGGGTTGGGTTTTGGTTCTTTTTGGTCTACTTCTTGGTTTTTATTGTTTCAGCCACTTGTGCAATGGTGGTTGGGAGTGATTATGAAACCTGTAGAGTGACTTGCTGCAGTACTGGTTAGTATTGGAAGCTTTAAAGCGTTAAAAGTTGTATTGAACTTGCCATGAGAAAAATGTTGCAGATTTCAAGTTGACATGATGTATTCTGAGGTTAATCCTTCTCATTTGTAGTTATTTTGCCCTGACTTGATGCTAGTCATCAGAGCTGTGGGTCCGTTTCTCTTCAACTGTTATTTTTCTGTGCTTCTTGAGAGTCAACATCGGTGGTGGGACACCAGAGACATTGGGAATGCAATGTTGACACTCTGTTAGAATGGATGCTGTATTTGAGCTGATCTCTTCAGGGAATTATACTGATAGCTCTCTGAGCCATTGAATTTGGTCTGTATAGTCTGGGTTGATTGGAAGGAAGTCTATAAAATACCTTCGAGCTATGACTTGGCCATTTTCCTTGCACAGCAGTAGGTGTTCTGTTTTTCAGTTTGTATTATTGTTGTATTGGCTGCTGTCAGATGTCGGAGAGATTTAGAGTGGCTTTGTAGTACAAGTATTTTTATTTCTTGCCTATGCATTACACCTGTGATTCATGGAAGCTCTGGTAAGCAGAGGGAAAAGTGAATTACTTGAGACAGTACAGAAATATTCCTAAACGGTACTCTTCTAGGGGACCTAACCCATCATTATTTTGCCCTCATCTATGGCTCTTTCGCGTTTCTTATATAGTAAGGTGTTCTTGAGACTTGGAGAAAGGAAGATTCTTGCTAGTCATTATTCTGGTGGATGGATTCTGATACCGTCCTGGATGACACAGTGATTAGAAGAAGAAAGAGGTCCCCAAACTTAGATTTGTAGTGAGGTTCACCACACATCTAGATGTTTGCAAAAGACTTCATTGGTATACAGTGGCTTTCGTGAAATCAGTTAAGCACTACTGTAACCCTGATGGTGTTTGCCAGTGGGGAAATCTGAATTGTCAAAGAATCTGGGAGACTTTCTGCTGTGCTGAGTGATATCTCTGAACACTCTTTCAGGAAGTTGAGAGAACATGAAGATCTAAAGCCATTGGTAGTCCCTAACTTCCCATATTTCTGTTCTTTCAACTTACTTTAAAGTTAATCTGAACAGAATTGGGTTTATGATGTTAAACCAGTTACCTACAGCTGATGAGCTCCAGTTCTGTTCTGTTTCAGGAATTATGAAAAGTAAGGACTGGTCCGGTAGTACTGTCCAGCATCAAAATAATCACTCCTGGTTTAAATGTTCCTTTGAAAGAAGTTATCTTCTGAAGAGTTCTTACACCTGTGTACTGTGTTGCATTTGCTGCTAGGATCTCAGGGAAGTGTGGGATTTTTGATGAAACACAGATGGTAGCTAACAAGGCTAAAGACTGAAGCATGATCTAGCAGTAGAAACCAGGTAATTTGGTACTGCAGGCTTTCCCCTAAAATATGCCAGACTCTTAATTTTAAAATCCTATTTCACTTTCTGTGTTGTTCCCTTTAAATGGGAGTAAATAGTTTGCTCAGTTACTGACTCCACTGTTATTAACTTCAGCTATTTATTTTAGTACATAGGTGTGTACTTTATTGGGTGCAACATGTAGTTGCCACTGACACTTATAACTGACTTGTATTAGATTTCTAGTTAAATACACTATTCAGTACATGATCTCAGGGCTATCTGTTCAAATCTGTATCAGAATTGATCTGTGAGAGAAGGAAGTAGAAACAGACAAGCAGCATTCATGAAGAAGAAATAGAAAAGCAGCATTGATCATCAATAATAGACTTCTGAGATGCAGCAGTATCCAGGGAACTGAAAGAATTACAGATTCTTTTGTGGATTTCAGGGGAAAAGCGTCCGAAAGGAGGTGGGGAGGGAGGAATAAGTAAAAAACATTGTTGTCAGAGGTCTTTTTTTGTCTTCTCAGTGAATCAATAAATTTTTCACTCAGGATGCTCAAAGATTACAAGGCTGGCTTTACAGTTTGGATGGTGGTGTCTGCAATTTTTATTGATATCTTTACAAATAAACATTTCACCTGTAAAAAATATATATAGTGTAACTATGAGTATAAAATTGACTGACTTTGAAATAGGAGAGCTTGGTTCTTCTGGTTTAAGGTGGAAGTTCATAAATCATCTTGTGACTGAAAATCCTTTTGCAGGCTGCAAATATCTTGAAAACACTTCAAACAAAATTTGAGCATCTTGTATTGATGTATGAGAATCCTGCTCTTCAGCAGAAAGCACTAGCTTTAATTCCCCTCCAGCAATTGAAAGAGAAGGCTCAGAAAAAGCTAGCACAAGCTACAAGACTGGACAAAGGTAATGCTACCAGGTTATGATGTATGTGAAACTAGAAATATGCTTTCAAACATCTGTATGATGTGTATGTCTATATGCTTTAGGTGTGTGGATTTTGTCCTATGTCCGCAGGTTCCAAATGCTGTCTCTAAATTAGAATTACTTTCTTCCTAATTTTCAAATTTTATACTATTCTCTCTCCTCATTTCTGTTATTTTTTTAAATTTAATTTCTGTCATCCATTCTTTACTACTTTCATGTAGAAATTTTGAACTCTTAGTTTCTGAATTAGTAGTAAACAATGCTAGGGAGACAAATGGACTGAGCATGTAGTGTTGTATTCCTTGCATCTGGAGTGAAATAGCTACAACAAGAGGAAGGGAGCTTCTTGTTTGAGTAGTCATTGCTTTGAGATTTTCAGAGTGCAATTTTCCCATACGTACTAGAATTCCAATAAAACTTCAAAATGCTGTTTCTCTTTTTAAGGTGTTATTATTGGTAAGATTTTGCATGAGATCTTTCCAAGACACAACCTGATACAAAGAATCACCTTTCTTGCTAGTGCTTAAATGAACATGGTTGTTCACATGCCACCCTCTTGGAGCTAGAAGTGAAATATAGGTATAAATATTTATAGTATCAGTGGCTAAAATTTATGTTTTCTTCACAAAGGCAAATTTGATTTGAATGTACAAAGTCTTTGTCAGTTAAAAATGACGTATTTCTATTTTCAAGTGAAAGATTTGTTTCAGCAATATAGTGAAATTTCACTTGTACGAGATAAATATTAAAAAAAAATACACTTCCAAACCCATATTTAAACAAAGAAAATCCTTTTCACTGTGAATCTTTGACAGAAGACTGTCTGAAGCAATTCTGCTAACTTGATGGCGGTCCTGTTGACGGAATAAGCTGCTCTTATAAATAACTTGGTGATGTCTCATAGAACCACACACTGGATGGAACTCTACTGTTTTGGATTGTGACAGTTTGAAAGTATTTCTAAAGAGCTTTATAAAAACATTCCTTTGGGAGTGGACCGTGTGTGAGATGTATGGGTAATTGGCCCTTTTGGGTTCTTTGGTCTATCTGTAGTCCTGGAGTAAGACTGTCACCTGTGGGAATAACTGCTTAGTGCTGGGGGGCTCTTGTTTTCAGGACTTCCCTTACAATGCATAATTGTCTCAAAGGCTAGGCAGATTACAGTCATTTGATCAGAAGTAGAGATTTTTTTTTTTACTGTTTCCCATTACAATTTTCCATTAGAAAGATGGATTGTGCAGTCAAAAATAGCTGCATGTGACAGCCAATTGTTTTCTGTTCAAAAGATCACATTCATCATTCTTTCCATGTGATGTTTTAATGAATGATTTATTTTTACAAACCAAGAGAAGAATATTCATATGATAGCAGTCATATTTTTGTAGATGGATTCTGGTTTGTGTGTTGTTATCCAGGAAAGGAGAACGTGGCCTGTGCTCAAAATATTCTCTTTCATTTTTTAGCAGAAAGTTTGAATATAGAATCATAGAATTAGAACAGTTGGGGTTGGAAGGGACCTTTAAAGGTCATCTAGTCCAACCCCCCTACAAGGAGCAGGGACATCTCCAACCAGATCAGGTTGCTCAGAGCCCCATCCAACCTGGCCTTGAACATTTCCAGGGATGGGGCATCAGCCACCTCTCTGGGCAACCTGTGCCAGTATTCTACGAGCATATCCATTTTGTAAGCATTACACCTTGTCTGAATATTTCAGTACCAATGTTTTTCTCATATAATAAGTAAAAATGGAAATTTTACTACAATTAAAAGTCAAATTTTCCTGCTTTGATTAACAAATGCTCTTTGTTCATGTGCTTCATGGTCTTGGCAATATGTGTTTAATGGAGTTAGGGTCCACACGGGGTCTTTTTGTGCTGAAGATTACTTCAGCTTCAGAGGAAGATGTGAATTGAGCTTAAATAAATAAAACACGCATCTTACCTACTTCTTACTTTTGCCATCCTGAAAAAGGAGCTAGTGCACAAATTTGGTGCAACTTCCTTCAAATTCCTTTAAACAACATTTTTAAAAATTATTTTTGTGTCTTCGTATTCATCAGATCTGTCTGCACTGTGACTACCAGCAAGCTGTAGTACGTAAAATAGCCAGGTATCAGTATCTGTGATTGCGGTGTGACCTAATAGGAGTTAATAGGAGGACTTATTTGAATGTTTACAAATCTGAGAAGGATGAGTATCTCTCTGGACACTGGAGCAGAATATACATTTAAAGACTCTAAGGAGTTAAAAGGAATGGATCTCTTTCAGAAGACTGGATTTTTAAATTTGCTAATTGGGTAAAATGGGGTGGTTTCCAGGTGGCGGAATAGTGACAGTGTGAGAGTAGATTGTATTGTGAACACAGGTAAATGGGCCAGAAGAGTCTGGTGGTCTAGTTTGGTGGAATTGGCCACAGTAGAAAAATAAAGACATCCTGTGTCTAGCTTGGATAAGCTGACAAAGGCATTTATTTGCTGAATTTATAAACCAACTCAGCTTTGTTCACATGGTATATGTACATGTTCTACAGTAATTAAGCTGTGTTTGTAGAAAGTCTGTTCATATTACACCTGGTTGTCTAGACTGCTGCCAATGTCTGGTTCTTTGAGATTATGAAATCAAAGCGATTGTTATTCCCAGTTTAATAGCTAATAGAATAGAAATAGAATAGAAAAAGAGAATTTAGGAGTAGAAAAGGAATTAACACTCTCTCTTCCAAAACCCCAGAAGAATATGAGGGGCATGAGAACCTTCATCAGGCTTTACTGTATATCTAATTTGTTTTTCTGAGCAATTCCTTGTTCTCACTGTAGCTGTAGTGTTCAGGAGTACAGTTTTTTGTTCTTTAGATATCCAGTTTGGTTTTCAGTCTTGAGAATTTAGCTTTTCTTTTTTGTATGTGCTTAAATAACATATTAAGCTTTTTTATAATGAGACTTCTAAAATGTAATAAAGGCCCAGAGATGGTGATTTATGTAGATAACGGGAAGTTCAACTGAATTATTTTTGCATTTGACCTGTGTGTTGTGTAAATTTTACAGGCGCACATGTGAATGAAGAGGACTTCTTGCTGTTGGAGCTCTTGGACTGGTTTAAGAATGACTTTTTTCACTGGGTAAATAATCTTCCTTGCAGCAGGTGTGGTGGGCAGACAGAGCCTAAAAGTGACTACTTGTTGCCTACTGATGATGAGCTAAGGTGGAATGTCAGTCGAGTGGAAAATCATTACTGCAACCAGTGTCAGTTCTGTAATAGATTCCCAAGGTGAGCATATAAAGATTTGCTTTGTCTTTTTTTTTTTTTTTTTTTTTTTTTTT
>WHYT01013174.1:3222-40586 GCA_009806455.1 Tetrax tetrax
ATCCTGCCCGTGGCCCCGGGCGACCGCCGAGCTCCTGCCACCGCCACGGCGATCGGGACTGCTGCCACCCGTCCTGCCCCACGCAGGGACCGTGGGGACAACCCACGCCACACCTCCAGCCCCGGCCTCCGCAGGGACCTGCCCGTCCTGCCCTCCTGGCTGCCAGCCGCTCCCTGCCCGCTGCCGGGGCACCCCCCGCTCCCCCTCCTCGCTGGCACCCGGGCACGGCTCTGAAACCTGCCCTGATTTATCGTCTCAGCACGGCCCGGTTCAGAATAACCCCCAGCTGCTGCGGCAGGAGCCGTTCCCGTGGGATCTGCCAGGGGATGGGGATTGGGACACAGCGGTGTGGCCGCGGCGTCCCCGCCATCGTCCCAGGCGTGAGGCGGGTGGTCCCGAACCGGGGTCCAAGGCAATGGGTGGCCACGGGCATCCCCAGGGACGTTGAGCTGCGGCCAGGGCTGAACTGGTTTCACTGGGGAGCACAGAGAGGCCCCGCCGCAGTGGTCCTTCGTTAGCCGTCATTACCTTAAGCGCTTGCTGCAATTAACTGCAGAAACCCAGGGGCGATGAACCAAGCGCTGGCCCCGCAGTCCATGAAGCGTTTACTGCGCGGCCACGAACAACTCGCTTGGGGTCCAGAAACGACACGGCCGGGGCGCGTCCCCACGTGGCGCTGGGCGACGCCGGCCGGCACCCGACCCGCGGTGGTGGGGGTGGATCGGGGGGTGCATCCCGCTCCTCACCTCCTGAAGAATCTGGAGAAGAATCCTCGCCCACGGGGCTGCTGCTGCGCCACGAGGCCACGCGGGCTCTCGTAAATCCTCGCCCAAAGGCGGCGGCGGGTGCCACGTGCCGTTCCGGAATAACACCCGGCGGCTGCGGAGAGGGGTTCGGCTCGGCGGGAAGCGGGAGCCTCCGTCCTGGGCCGCGGCAGCGTCCAGCCGACCCCGCCGGGAGCGACCTTTTGCGTTTTCGCAGCCTCTTGACCGTTCGCATCAACGCAACCCCGCTCTCCGAACACAAGCGGCGTTTCTCCCGCCCCGCTCCCCGAGCCCATCACCTGCCCGTCACGCCCGCTCTCCCCCGGCGGCTCCTCCTCTGCCGCCGCAGCGATCCCCGGCAGCGTCCGCAGGGCCGACGCCTGCACCTGGAGCAGCATCCGTGAGGAAATTCGACGTTTTGGCCCTCATCTGCTGATGCACTTGCGGCACCGGAGCCCCGCGAAGACCCTTGGACGAAGGTGGCACCGCCGGGACGGGTCAGCGGCCGCCTGGGCACAGCAGGGACCAAACCTCCACGTCCCCTCCGATTTTCGCAGCCGCTCGCTGCTTCCGGCAGCAACGGGGCCAGATCCGGAGGAAGGAAGGGGGTTTCTGCATCCCGCCCCGGCGTCGTCCCCGCAGGGACACGTGGCGGGTGGCGTCAGGCACCCGGGAACCAATAACGCCGGCGGAGAAGGGCCGAGGTCACCTTGGCAACGGTGGCGGGCGAAGATGACATTTTTCCCAATCAATCGCCCCCTGCAATTAGCTGAACACCCTCACCCCATGCAATTAAACGAGCGCCGGGAGGATGCTCCTGCGGGCACCGCCGTGACCGTCCCAGCAGAAGACCCCCGTGAGGGCCAGGTCCTGCGCGCGGCCTCCTGCGCTCGCAGGGAAGAGTTAAACCTCCGAGCCCGGATTTTCACCTGTGCTCGTGGACCCAGGAGCTCCAGGTGCCCCGTTCCGAGCGGCCGAGCAGCCACAAAGCCCCGTTTGTTCGGAGAAAATAATAATAATCCTAATTTAGAAACGCTTCCCTGCGGGCCGGGAGTTGTTTCTCAGGCTGGGTGCAGCCCCACGCGCAGCCCTCGGCCTCAAGCTCCCCAGGTCCCGTTAGCGCCCCAAACTTTGGTCCTGGCTCGGCCGCAGCAGACGCGATGGCGGGGGCCGGCGGGGCGCCAGGGACGGGCGGTGGGAAGGGGTGAGCGACGCCCTCAGCAGCCAACACCCCAAAAACTCACCGTCCCCCAAAACCCGCACACCCAGTCGGCACCCGTACCCTCCTCTTCCTCCTCCTCTGCTCCTGGCCCCCCTGGGCCGGGGGACAGCACTGGTCACTGGTGGGGACTGGGTTTCTCACCCACCGCCAGCTGCTGCTCCCCAGTCTGGCCAGTTCCCCTCTCTCAGTGGTGGCCGCATGGTGCAGGAGGAGCTGGGTCCCTGCGGTGACAGCAGTGTCGCCCACCTCACCCTGCTCCGGATTTAGGGATCCCCGTGTCTGGATCGACCCGGGTCCAGCCAAGGGAAAGGCCGGAGCGAGGAGGAGCACGGGGGGCTGTCGCAAGGTGCCTGTCCCCATCGGCAGCGGCAGAAAGGCCCTCTTTCTCCCGTTTCTTCCTTGCCGGGACACAGCGCTGCAGGATGAGGCACAAACCCTGGCAGCAAACGCAGGGTTGCCTGTGATGAGCTGCCCGGTCTCAGCGGTGGAAGAGGGACATGTAACGACCCCCAGGTGCCCAACTGGCCCCCACGCAGCCGGCGCAGCGAAGGCAAGAGCAGCGCATGGACCTTCCTCCCTGCGCCCCTGCGCCGAACAAGCTCCGACAGCGCCGGCAGGGATGCAGCAGGCGGCTGTGCGGGTGACAGCTCCGAGGACACGGCCAGCCCAGTGGCACCGATTCACTGGGAAAGCGCTGGGGCTGGGACGGGAGCCGGCAGCTGTTTCCGCGGATCGATACGGGCACGCGGCGTGCGGGGACAGGGACCAAACCTCTGAGCTGCGGTAGAAATTGAGTTTTGGTTTTTTTTTTCCAGCAAGCTCCTTTGCTTCACTCACCTCCCCAGAATTTTAGCTCGCCCCCAAGGAGCTGGCTCTGCTGGCCTGGCCTCCCCAACTGGGTTTTGGGAAGAAAGGGACTGGGATTACGGCTCGAGGGGGTCTCTCTGCTCCCCAAATTCAGCGGCAGCACCCCAAAGCTGAGGCAGCAGCCAGGGCAAAGGCAGTGGCGAACCCCACCGCTGCGCTTTGGGGGGGGGGAGGTGAAGCCACCCTGAAGGGACACAGGGCTCAGAGAACACAGAAGCCCCTCGCCGCAGTTTCTGTTGGCGATGCCCCGGCTCCGGCAGCGCCCCCGGGAGCCGAGGGGCCTCCAAAGCCGGTACTGAACACGCACCTGCAGCACCAGCGTCCGCGTCTGCCCGCATCCCGCAGGGAAGGCACCCCGGGAGGGTAACGCCAGAGCTGGAGCAGAGAACGCAGCTCAGCTGTGACTCCGACAGCATCCGGAGCAACCGCTGCCACGGCCGAGCCGTCACCGGCACGTTAAATAAAACACATTGCCAGTGAGGTCAGCTAATAGCCCGGGATTTTTTTTATTTGAACTTTTTACCTTCACCTCTTCCTCCGTGCTGAGTCAGCTCTTCCGCTTGGCGCTTGCGTTCCTGCCCCATCTGTGAGATCGATCTTGCGTTCCTGCCCCAGCTCCGGGACGGAGGGGCGAGGAGCGGGGACCTGCCCCGCTGCAGGGTCACCTTGCGAGGACGCGGAGGAAATAACAGCGGGTGCCGGGTGAAGGGATGCTCCGGGGAAGCCGGCCGAGGCTCTCCCCGCCGCCGCGACGGCTCCAGCACCCGTCGGCCCCGATGAGCCGCAGGCAGAGCAGAGCCAGACTCGGGAGCGTGCGTCTAATCAACACCCTTTTATTAAAAACAATTACAAAAAGTGACAGGTTACAATGGTTATGTACAACCCAAAAAACCTCTCAGCAACCCCAAACCTCCGGTTTTACAGCGGTACAGCGCCCGGGGGTCCCGCGCTTGCTCTCACCCACGCCGCAAGTGCGGGTGGGAGCAGTCCACGTCCCCGCCGACCAACCTCCCCCCGCGCAGCCCCCGCTCCAAATGCCTCATTTTAGGGGGTTTCAGCTCAATTGTGGGGAAATGGGCCCAGGTCTCCCGGTCTGGCGGGAGGAACGCGCCCTGCGGCCACGCTCTGCCTTCCCCAAGCGCAGGCGGTGGGAATAAGCCCAGCAAGCAGCTCCCCAGCAGGACAGCAGCGCGCCGGCTCCGCGTTCGAAACACCACGGATTTTCCAGGGAAGGCAGCCACTCCGAGGAGCTGGGACCGCCCGTCGAGCAACGGGGGAACCGGGAGGCAAGAGCCGGCTTTAAAACCTGATAGATCCAGGTTTGCTCCATCGCCGCAGCCGGGGTGAGGATAAAAACAGGGATAAAGAAGGGAAAGAGGCGGAAGCAGGGGGAAAAGCTTCCTTCCCTGGCTGGGAAGCACTGAGCTTTCTCTCCGTCTCTCCCACGGCCCGGGCAGGAACAGTGTCATTCCCCGTGGGCGATGGGAGAGGGGGACAGGACAAGGTGGCCCCAAGCTGCTTCACCTGGAAGCCGCAGGGCAGGGAAGGAGGCGGCTGCGACGCTTGGCCAAGGCTGCGAGGAGGCTGCGAGGAGAGCGGGACGCGCTGTGCCCTGCTGCGGGAGCGGCAGGGAGCTGCACAGCCTGGAATTCGGGGTAAGGACCAGGCTGGGAGCCTGTGCCAGCACTCGCCGGAGGAAATGCAGAAGGGTTCGGCAAAAGCAGGAGCCTTTCCCAACCTGGCGGCCTCTGGCAGGCGCTGGAAGCCACATCCCTGCCTCCAAGGCCAGCAGCGGGACAGGCAGAGCCTCCCAGGGCTCACGTCTTCCCGAAACACCCACCACGTCAACGAGTTTAGAAGAATTATTTGTACCTATTGCTTTTGCTCCTGCCTGCATCATCCCTGCTCTCAGGGATGGATGGGAGGGGGGGCTGGCAGCCTGCCAGGGACCACGTTAGGTGCCATCGTCGCTGCACCTAGGTGCCCCCCAAAACCTTCATCCCTCCTCACAAGCTCGCCGGAGCCGTGCTGGAAGCTCCAGGTCAGGACAGCTCGTCCTAAGCTGTACACGCCGCCTGCTTTTACCTCTGTCCTCCCCCGGCAGGCTGCAAGCCGCTGCTGGGCTCTGGGAGCCCAGTTTGTCCCAGTCCTGCTGTCCCTTGCCTCGCTGCAACACGCACGGCTCCCGGCGGTCTGGGCGAGGTCTGACACTTGTGGCTTTTGCAGCCACTGCAGAACCAGGACACCGGCCCTCGCTGGAGAGATCACCGACCCCCGCTCTCGCAGACGGCCTCTCTCTCTCTCCCAGCTCCGCAGCTCCGGTGTTCTCCTCCCCAGTCGGTCTGCACCAGCATCTCCTCCCAGACGGCCCGAGCCTCGGCTCTCCTCACCCCTTGCTTACCAGCTACGCAATCCACTCACTTTCCAGCTTCCTGCCCAGCTTTTTTCCCTTTCCCCCATCTCCAAACACAGCTTTGAAGTACAGAGGCGATTTAAGTTACATTTGAGGAGAAAAAAAAAAAAAAAAAAAAAAAAAAAAAAAAAAAAAAAAATCTACCTTTAACTGAACCAGCAAGATCCTTCTGCACGTATCCAACCTACCTCTAAAAGCTTCTCCTGGCAACCAAGGAGTTCTCTGCTACTCAAAACCACCTTGCCATGCCTCCGAGGCAATCGTCGTACCGCAGAATATCCCTCCGGCGAAGTCAAGAGGATCCAAGAGCCGCTACCCGGAGCCAGGGCCCTGCGCGCAGCGAGCTGGTGCCGTTCGGCCGCGCCAGCAGCAGTTCCTGCAGTCCCATAGATACCTGCGAGCGCACGGGGAGTCCGGGGTAGCATGCTGCCGCGTACAGGTGGACAGTGTTACTCTGAGTGTTTATTGCACTGCTTCAAAGAGGTGGAGGAGGAAGAGGAGGGAGAGAAAGAAAGCGCAAGTCATCGTTTCACTTTAGCGTCTTCTTTGATCTTCCAGACCATCAGCTCCATGCAGGCTCTGGCGTCCTCGCTGGAGTCGTGGCCTTCCACTGGGGACAGAAAGACAAGGCCAGCAGTTACCCCTCAGCCCGCGCCGGGCTCCAGCCTGCCCCCTTCCCTTGTTGAAATTAAGGCTGAAGCTCTGCTCATCTGCAGGCCCTCAGGCCGTGGAGCAGCTGATCAGAATTTCCCTTACTGGACATTTCCAACGCGCTCAAGGAAGGAGCCTGCCGTGCTTCAAACGGAAAGGTCAACCTCAGTTTGGTAGGGAGAGAAGGGAGGGCATGAGGTGGCCTTGGCAGAGCTGCCTCTGCCTTCCCACACCGCTTCTCCACTCCCCGCTTCGCACAGGGAGGGAAGAAGCAAGCGCTGCTGGCCCTCAGAACGGGGCTCAAACTGAAACTGCGGGCAGAGACTTCACGTGCTGGCCCATTCACAGCTACCGCGGGAAAAAAGAGATCAGGAGGAAGAGGATGGGGCTTGGGGAGAGCAGAGGAAGGCAAGCGGAAGGAGCCCACACCCAGGTGGGACGGGAGATGAGACCCCCGCTCGCAGCTCCTCCCTGCGCTCACCGTTGTCCTGGATGATGCGCTTGAGGTAGTCTGCCATCAGCGTCCGGAGAGCCCGTTTGTAAGGCAAACCCAGCCGGTGGGGAAAGACGATGGCGGTGTCCACCACGCTGCCGTGGATGAGCTGGAGGGAGGAAGCAGGAAAGAGACAGGCTTATTTTCCCTCTCCCACAGGGACGGACGCTCCTCAGGATTAACCACGCTAGAGCAATCTCCTGGTCAGCCTCTCGGACTCGACGGAGCGCTATCGCCGAGCGCCAACCCAACCAGTCTTGCAAGAGGCACTGGCTGAACCAAAGATGACTCCCCCGTAAAGGGCGCGTGCATCCGGGCTTCCCAGCGCTCTGCTGGCATGCCTGCCCTCAAAGCCCAGCCTAACTGCACGTTTACAGTGGGAGAAATTCCGTGCTGATCCAGTTTGTGTAACTCAACCCTTAACACCCTGGCCTGGAGAAGCTGGGATACTCAAGAGTGTCTTTCCCAACGAAAAACGAAGCCGAGGAACCAGCCGATCCCACGAAGCTCGTGACAGCCTTTCAACCGCTTCTCAACTGACGCGCCAAGGATGTGCGAGTCAGAACTGTACCTAAGCCATCGTACATCGCGCTGCTCCTACAGAAAAGGCCTGACCTTCAAGGTGGCAACCAACCTGAAAACCTCCAGCCTGTCAGCAATGAGTCAACAGGAAGTTTGTAACCGGCTTAGCAAGGATGAGGTGGGACAGGGAGATCCCGTGCTGCTGGGGATAAGAATTGCCAAGAATACGCGTTCACCGAGAGCTAAAGGAGCGTGAAGGCAGCTCCACATCACGAGCACAGGAGGAAAAGGCAAGGTCTAAGAGAGAAACCTGAACGCCTGGCCGGAAGACGGCTCTGCAAGCCTCGACAAAAGCCGCCCCCGATGATCCAGTCCCCTCATCTGCCTCCACTCTTCCCAGGCACCAGCTGATGTTGCGTGACAGTCCATAACTTCCCAGCTCCGTAAACGCCTGCGGACAGCTGCAGTTCAACAGCAACAACCTGCTACGCTCTTTGGAGAATAAAACCGCCAGCGTTATGGATAACCTCTGCTAGACCGCAGCCAGGTTTGGCACCCGCCCAGGCGCAGCGATAATTAATTATGTAGATCAGGAAGACAGAGGAAACGGGATAAAATAGCTTTAAATCAAAATGGAAGTGCTATCACCCATTAGCGAGATGTCGGCGGTACTGCCGCAGCCCTCAGACGTTACGGCCTGACACGCGCTGCTCTGTCGCTCTCGGCTTCGTTCTCTTGGCAGTGGCTGCGATGCCAAGAGAAAAATCACGGCTCTAAGAGGCCAACGCGGTCATCTCGTGGTGATGAAACTGGAAATAATTTTTTGATAATGATGATGAAAAGCTGGGATGAAGGGTGCCACGGAGAGGTAAAGCGCTCTGCAGGCATTAAAACCTCCCGCTTCCAAACCACCGCCGTGAGCTGGCAGCCGCAGCTGCTTCAGCAAAGAAGCTGCACGATGAAGAACGGCTGGAGGAAGTTCACAGCCTGAAGGCTCAGCTCCTGCCTGCCACGCGCTTTCCTGGTGATGCCGGACAAGCCCCCAGGGATCTGCGTTCAGGGTGGAAGGGGAGAGGACAGTCCTCCCTCGCAGGAGAGCAGGGATGGCCGAGAGACGCGCCGGCGAGACCGATGCGGGCCGGACAGGGAACGAGAGAGATGAAAGGTCAAACCAGCTTGGTCAACGCAACCCCACAAATCACAGCAAACCAGGCAGAGAACCTCACTCGGAGAAAACAGGCACTTCAACACTCAAAGAGAAACCGTGAGCGTTATCTCCAGGCCAGGCTGGTCCTTCCAACCAGCCCCTCTCGAGAGGTCTGTCACCCTGGGCAGCAGCAGCCACTAGAAGCTGGGGTGACACCATGAGTGACACACAGGACCCACTGCCCTCGCTCTTCGACCACAGACAGCTCAGAGACAAGACAGAGACTGTGTCCTCCTGGTTCTTGGAAAGAAACACTTCCAAGTGGGAGAGAACCAGAGAGAGATGGAAACGCAAGACACGCAAGTTACCTTTAGTGCAAATAAGTCGCTTTCCAAGCTGTGCCCTATCAATATGGTGTCTGCACTGAACATGTTCAGTAGGACGGCTTGGACATCGCGCAGGGTGATACTAGTGTTCTCCAGGTCCTCTTCTGTCACACCTGAGAACCTGCAGAGCAAGAGCAGAAAGGAGGGTGTTCTTCACTAAAGGAACGCCTCAAGACCCAAAGCGTCTCAGCCACGAGGAAGTGGTGGGCAACAGAGTTCCAACAAGAGCTCCTAAGCTCCTGATGCTGAGCACGGACCTCTGACCCCACCCTTACCTGGTGTTGTAGTCCACCACCTTGGTGTCCGGTTTGACAAAGGTGTCGTACA
This sequence comes from Tetrax tetrax, assembly GCA_009806455.1. Lineage (NCBI taxonomy): Eukaryota > Metazoa > Chordata > Aves > Otidiformes > Otididae > Tetrax > Tetrax tetrax. The sequence continues at coordinate 12,015 of WHYT01013174.1, forward strand.
CCACTTTCAGGTCAGAGTTGATCACAGTCACTCTCGTCAGCTCCAATCCTTGCTTGGTGTAGCACTGCAAGCAACAGAGCAGACGTGAAGACGAGCGCACGCCAACCGCAGCACCGTAACGACGGAGCCGTTCACCGAAGCGCTGCGGCACGTCTAGCGTAGCGCAGCCAGCAAACGCTGCTCAGTATTGGCCAACCAGCTACAGCACGTGGTCCCCAAATGAAGCACGCAACTAATTAATAACAGCTAATTTAAATGTACAAGACCAATATGATTGCAAGACCACAGCAGAAGGGGAAGAAGATGGTAGGGAAACAGAGTTTTCCCTCAGCCGCTTGTATCGCACCCTCAGCCTTCCTCAAAAAGCCCTCAGGGACCCACCATTTCACAGTCTAACGCGTAGATTCCGGGGTAGCCATCGGTCGTAGGCAACTTCTCAAAAGTCTTCACAAAGCCATCGAGGCTCTCCTTTCGTCCATCGTGGACATGTTGCTTAAAGGGGGGGAAAAAAAAAAAAAAAAAAAAGGACAATTGTTGATGGATCAAGAATCCAAAAAGTCACATCGACAGAACCTCCTACTTGAAGAAAAAGCATTTTTAACATGATTTCTAAATTTAATGAGGAATAAGTTTGCCTATCTGTCAGTCTGAGAAGTTCACCGCAGTTGCAAACATGCACAACCCCAATTCCAAAGCCAGATCAGGGCTTGTGGCATCGTATTGACAGCTCACACAGGAGCAACACATCACACACCTAGGGACAAACAGCTTTCAGCTTCCACTTCAGCGCAGAATTACTCAGAAAGGGTCACACCGATCTAACTCCAGCTGCTGCTCCTGGTTTAGCTTGCGGCCAAGACGCGCCCGGGAGCAGGATGCTAATCCCAGACATCCCCACTGGAGCGTGAGCATAGACAGCACGAGAAACTGGTGTAACAAAGCACCAGAAAGTGTCAATATGTGCATAAAAATAAAAGCCACTGTATTCCAAAACCAGAGAGTTCGCAGACAAATAGGAGCTCCTGCCTACCAGCGCTGCAGGCAGTAAGTAGAGAGCATTTCCAACCACCCTCCGTATCCTCAGCTAAAGCTCTGTGCTGGGTTTTGTTGATCCTAGAAGAGGCCCCTGAGCCAGCAGGAAAACTCGAGGAGTCGCTTCAGGAGTGGCTTAAGCCAACGCAAGACAAAGGCGCTGCTGCAACGGGCGCTCCCGCCTCCTCTCCTCCGCAGCCACGGATCCCAGCCGCCTTGGGCAGCCCGAAAGCCTTCTCTGCGGAGGGAGTTTGGAGCGGGACGACGGCACGGCCGCGGTTACCTGCACCGCTGCGCCAGCGGGGAAGGGGGAACACATCCCCGAGGGTGAGGCGAGGCAGCGACTGCCCTTTTGCCCCCTGAGCATGGGTTTAGGTCAAATTCAACAGCTGCACCACGCCCAGGGGTGACCCTCTCTCGCCCTTATTCCCCAGTTGGGTGTTTTTAAGTTTTGTCTGTCCCTGAACATCAATGTATTTGTGTACAACCAGAGCAGCGTGCGTGCAGCCGCCTCCGTCGTGCTTCTCACAGATCTCAGCCTACAAGGGATCAAACTGCGCTTGCTCGTCTCAGGATAGAAAGGCTGGGGAGATGACATGGGCAGTGGGACAGAGTGCACCCTCAGCAAGTTCACCAACAACACCCAGCTGCGTGGTGCCGCTGACACGCTGGAAGGGAGGGATCCATCCAGAGGGACCTGGACAGGCTGGAGAGGGGGGGCTGTGCAAACCTCATGGAGTTCAGCCAGGGCAAGGGCAAGGTCCCGCCCGTGGGTCAGGGCAATCCCAGGCACAAATCCAGGCTGGGCGGAGAGTGGATGGAAGCAGCCCTGAGGAGAAGGACTTGGGGGTGCTGGTGGACGAGGAGCTCAACGTGAGCCGGCAACGTGCGCTTGCAGCCCAGAAGGCCAACGGCATCCTGGGCTGCATCAAGAGGAGCGTGGGCAGCAGGGCGAGGGAGGGGATTCTGCCCCTCTGCTCCGCTCTGGGGAGACCCCACCTGCAGCACTGCGTCCAGCTCTGGAGCCCCCAACATCAGAAGGACGTGGAGCTGTTGGAGAGGGTCCAGAGGAGCCACGCAGATGCTGAGAGGGCTGGAGCAGCTCTGCTGTGAGGCCAGGCTGGGAGAGCTGGGGCTGTTCAGCCTGGAGAAGAGGAGGCTCCGGGGAGAGCTGAGAGCGGCTCCCAGTGCCCAAAGGGGGCTGCAGGGAAGGTGGGGAGAGACCTTCAGCAGGGCCTGGTGTGACAGGACGAGGGGTGGTGGTTTCAAAATAGGAGGGAGATTCAGATCAGATATTAGGAAAAATTTTCTTATGCTGAGGGTGGTGGAGCCCTGTCCCAGGTTGCCCAGAGAGGCGGTGGATGCCCCATCCCTGGAAACGTTCCAGGCCAGGTTGGCCGGGGCTCTGAGCAACCTGATCTGGTTGGAGATGTCCCTGCTCCTGGCAGGGGGGTTGGACTGAGTGGGCTTTACAGGGCCCTTCCAACCCAAACTATTCTGTGATTCTATGATTCTGAGGAACTGAAGCACTTGTAAAGCTGAAACCTGTGTACAGAGGGATAAGCAAAGCAAGGGTTTGCACATTTTCCTGAACGAGCTGTTACTTGCAGGCACAGTCAGAGCATCCTTTGAAGTGAAAGAGGAGCTGGGCCAACACTGAGTCCAGTCTCTCCCTGTACCCAAAGCCAGCACTGCTCAGAGGCCGCATTCCTCAGCGCATCCCTGGAGCAAGAGGCCACACTTCTCCGTTCTGCATCTATGCCCACGCATCTGTTTTGCTAAAGAAACAGGCAGAGCAGATTACCTGGCCAACAGAGAGGAAATGTTTCTCCTTTGCAGCTTGATCCCTTCCCTCCCTCTGTAATACAACAGAACTGGGCAGTGAAGAGAAAAAAAAAAAAAATTGCTGGTTTTCTACACTAGTTGATGTTTTGCAACTGTCCAATTCTTCCTTGCTGAGAGGAGGGCAGGAAAGTCGCTTCTGTTTTGCAGACCAGGGAAAGAAGTAGACTGGGTTATCACAAAGAGCAGCAGCTCCAGACTCCTCCGCTCCTGGGGAGCGGTTGGCAGGAGCACAGCTCCGTTCTGCCATCTCCTGCCACACCAGCTAACTGCAGCACAATTCCGACATCTCTGATGTATTTGGAAGGAAAAGAGAACAGACGTGCTTTTCTAACGGATCTGGCCACTCAGAACAATTTCTCAGGACAAATATCTGCTGTTTCCAACGCCCTCCTCCGAAACCGAAAGGTACCGTGCTCCCCAGCAGCCCAAATATCTCCGTATCTCCCTGCACCCTCTCACTGTGAGCAGGCTGTGGGCTCCAACCTTAAATCCACCACAGGATGCTGCGAAACAGGATACTGAGAAAACCAGGAAAGCCAGAGCACGGTGATCTGTAGCAGCCCGACGACAGGGAGGTAGATGCGAAAGGATGCCTGAGCCCCGGAGCGCTGGCAGCACGCTTCATTGAGTAAGAGGCTATTAGAGAGATTGTACGGCTCTTAAAAGGCCATGAGGTTTTATGGTCTACAACAGCCACGCAAAAACATGCAGAAAAGTCATGTTTTTATAGCCCCATCGATTTCTCACGACTTCCCTGCTGGATGTTTTTGGCAACAATGATTAAAAAGTGATCCTAATTTCACAGGAAAGAGGAGAAGGAGCAGCCTTCCTGATCCCATCCACGCTTCAGGCTGTGCAGGGCAGCTTTTAAGATGCCCGTACCGACAAGTCTTCCTATTTCAACATGGAAACGTTGTCTGTCTTGACTTTTGTCCCGGAATTCACTTCCTAGCTCGAGCTTACCTGTGCAAAGGTATCCCAGAAAGCATTCAGCTCTATCAAAGTGCCAAAACTCCGCTCCTGGAGAGGTTTTTCATTCTGCTTTCTAGAGCTGGGATCCCTTCCTCCCTCCCTCCTCAAGAGAAGTAATATTTATAAGTGACAACAGACTCCTTGGGAAGGTTCCTCCCCTTAATACAACAAAGGGCATGCGGTAAATGGAAAACTAAGAAAAGCAGAAAGTTGCCTTAGCACAGGCATCTGGGAAATGCAAAAATGGGAAAAAAATTTGGCACACTGTTGTCAAGGCCCTGAGATTGCTCCTTAAAAAATAAATTCCTCATTTCTCACTTCTTCAATGTTTCCCTAACGCTGTTTCCCCGTATCCCAGCTTTTGCTGGGCAGCTTCATCCGCCGGCATTTGCTTAGAACAAACAAAACCACCTCACTCCGTGCAGCTGAGCCTCCTCCTTCCTGCCAAACGCTGAATTTCGCACCTTTGCATAGCAAAAGATATTGCAGAAGTACTTGTTTTCCCCCCTTGAGGGAAGCCACCATTCTTCTAAAGGCTCAAGCAACGATGACGCAGCCATCGATGCTGTAAGCAGAGGAGAAATGGCGTTGAGAATAAAAAGGTGTTGCTCAATAACTTACTTTAGCAACCTGGCAGCCCGGTGAGCCCACAGCTCCTGAGCAGCAGCTGTAATGAGTTTCCCATCCACCCGGCACTGCAAGAGCAAGAGATAAGAGTCAAGAGAAGAGTCCTGTTAACAAGAGACCTAAACTCACGTGCAGAGATATCCTGGGTGAGCACAGCAACAATAACAGGTTAAACAAAGGGGAAAAAGAAGTATGGGTTCACAGGCAGCAATCTGAAGAGCCTAAGTCTCCCTCACTCAGCCAGACAAACTCCAGAAGCCACCCGGATGCTTTGATGGAAAACCACGGCAGAGCTCTAACTAGGTTAGTGTCTTGCTGCAAATAAATTCAACCAAGACCAGTAAGCTCTCCTGGGCAGCGACAGATACCCAGTGCTTCCAACTCCGCCTCCTAGACAGACTGTTTTTTTTTCCAAAAGCCACGGGAAGGTTTGTTTTCTCTTTTCCTGTTTTTAAACTGCTCGAGCCCCAGGGTCACATTTTTGGGACCACACCGCTGCTCACCAGCAGCTCTTTACGAGACTATTTCAGCAGCAGCAGAGCCACCCAGTGACAAAACCAGGAACTGTCCCAACCTGGGACGGTGACAAGCCCAACCCCGAGGCGGACTCTGTGTTCAGAGCCAGAGCACAGCTAGCGTGCGCCCGAGCTCTCGGAAGAGCTGTACCTCTCTGCTTGCGCAGCCTGCCCCAGTGATGCACGCACTCCTCTTTGCGGATGCAGTTTCCGGAGGCTGAGACCATGTACTCGGTGCCGCAGCGACAGCAAATCCTGCAGGAGGCTTTGAGAGAAGAGAGAAGCAAGAGTCAGGTCACGGGGAATCCTTCGCTTGTTAAACGCGGCCAAAGCACAAGTAAATCAGAATCATTCGAGCCCCAAACACTGGTGAAGCAACTTTTCCCGTCAAAAAGGATTCCAAACGTTTCAAACTCCCGTAAAGACACGGCAATCCCTCTGAAAATGCCGTCCTGTAGCACTCCTCAGAGGCAAACATAAGACTCCCTCTCGGTTTTGGTGCACAACATTAGCCTCGACACAGTTTGCATCAACATCTGCTGCATCGTTTCTCCATCCACAGCAAATTCTGTTGTGCTCTAAGACAGTTATTTTAAGAAACGGGATAAATAAATCATTCTTTGGACATCTTAAGGATTCTCCAGCATCTAAAACCAGGAACGCTTACAGCCTGGCTCACCGAGCGGGCAGTTAGGGACTTCCCTCTCCTGTCACCTGTGCGTGTACTGCCCGCAATTCAGAGAAGGGAGATGCAAAAAACCACAGTGAAGGAGTTGACTGTCACGCTTCCGATCTGCACGCAGTTCCCCGAGTTCCAGTGGGAACATTTAAGCTGCTAGCACATTCCTAGCTCTGCAGAACACGGGTCTAGACCATTTCTAGCTCTCGAGAAGAGGTCTAGACCATTTCTCTCCACCGACCGCAGCCGCAGCATTAACAGACCAGCGATTGCTTTAGTTAAATGAGAACAAATTCAAACATCCTGCAACATCTGTAGGAAACTACAGAAACAGAACCAGGAACACCATCTCAGAACTGGATCACGGAGCTGGCTGGTTAATTTCTCAGAGAAAAGGGCTCTGAGAAATGCAGTACTTGATGGGGTCAATGCAAGAGAGCTTTGGTGCACCTTGCTTCAGCAACCGCAGGACAAATGTAGACACAAGGTGTTAACACGGATGAGCACTGAACGCACTTCAGCAAGGTCTCTCTGAAGAGATGCTCAGAGGAGCGTGGTGAGACACTTCAAAACGTCTCCTGAATACGGGTTTTATCCCCGCTGCACCACAACCTGCTCTGCGACCGAAGTTCAGAAACTTCAGACAGAGGAGGACCCCACCGTGTCCTGAGGAAAGCTGGGGGATCATTTTGTCCGGTTGCAAAAAGGCCTTTTGGGAACTACTTGGCCCAATGCTGTCAAGAGATCAAGCAGAAAACTGCAATCCAAACCAGCAAGGCATGACCACTGCAAAACCAGTCTGGCCCAGTGTTAGTCCATGTCCCATTGAAATAGCAGTTCATACGCAGAGAGACACCAAAAAAATCCTTCCCCTGGAAGAGCGGAGCGTCATCAGATGCTCAACGGGAGCCTCTCTCCAACTCTTTCCCTTGCAACACCAAGTGCAACGAGCTTGGAGTCAAAACCTGCGCTGAGTGAGCAAGTTGAAAACACGTGCCCTTGCAGGGGGTGGCCGAAGGCAACCCCACCAATTCCTAATTTCTGGGCAGCAATCAGAAACCTCACTCAGCCTCACAGCCCCACACGCCACGAACTAGAAACCTGGTGTCAAGAGTAACATTCTCCTGACAAGCAAGCTGAAGAAACTCATCTTCTAGAAAGGCAGCAAACTTCTGCAGCCTCCTCCTCTCCTCCGCGACCGGCTGGCCTGCAGAGACGGAGCTCACAGCCAAGGGGACCCACCACAAACGGAGCAAACGGCTCCACACCGAGACCAAGAACATCTCCAGGCACAAAGACCAGCTGCAAGCAAGTCAGGCGTCTCCAGTTGTAACGTATCTAGCAAACCTCGCAGAAGGAAAGAGCCAGCAGAGCTTACAGTCGCTTGTTTTCTTCTCCTCCGCGGTGAAGAGGACGGCGCGGCCAGGCTTCTCCGGGTGAGGCATTGGGTAACCGTTTTCCTTCAGCTGCTCCTCAGTCATGAGATACTCCTTCAGGCGCCGGTACAAGGCGGCTCCTGCACACAAAGACAACGGTGAAGCCAGATCACTTAAGTAGGGGCCGTTTCTCTCACCCTTTTTCGTTTTACCAAGCCTCCTGGCAGGGACTCCCGCTGTTCTGAACTCGCTCCCCCTGCCTTGGTTGGGAACTGACAGGGAAATAGGTGTTGGAGCAGTGTTTTTCAAAATCTGTCATTGGGGCACAACTTGATTTTGAACCTCTTCAACAACAGCGTTAAGTCTGGAAAACACCGCTGAAACAGAGTTCCTCCAAAGGGCCCAGCAGGTCTTTCGTTACCACGGTGAGACTTCTCCCATTTTAATGTTTTAAACTCTTTCACTGGTGATTGCTAACACAGCCCAAAAAATACCCCCAACGGCTGCCCACGGCCAGCAAAAAAATTCATTACCAGGTTTCTTCTGCTGTTGATTTCAAGCTGCTCGTCCGTTTCACAGCGTAATTATAACTCCCTGCACTCTGCTCAATATCTCTCCTTTCGCTGCTACGTTAAACCCTCCCAATATTGCTGCGCACCCTTTGATGTTGCTCAGTTGAGCTGTGTGGGCCCTTTCAAGCTTTCTCCATGTCGATTCCTTCTGCTCCATGGCCTCCCCGTCTCTTCTCTGATCTCCTCAACCATTTGCCTGCATCTCTGGGCAATCAAAATACCCATAGCCAACACGAATAACGCTTGTGGCACAATCCTTTGGCTACGATACGACCTTACTATGACATTTGTGAACGCAAAAACCAGCCCTGCGGAGCAGATGGAGTTATTTGTAAGTTTGCCTTCTAATCTGACAGGCACATTGTAAAGCACTGCTTCAGGGCAAGAAAGTTAAAGCGAAATCCAGAAATAAAAGCTCAAAAGTCAGTAAAATCCAAAACACAAGAGGCAGCTCTGAATGGTTAGTGATGGAACATCAAAGCCACGTGGACCACATCAAGTGAGCATCAACCCAGCGCAAGGAAGGCGCTGATCAGAGCGGCGTACCATTCACCGAGCGACTCCGCAGCGAGGAAACAACTCGTAACGCCAGCCCACAGAGAAATCACACCGCTGCCTGCATCAGCAAGATCCTGCTCTTCCCCAGTCCCAGCTATAATTTACAGGTTCTGGCCTCGCAGGAGCGGGGTCTTACCTGTCAAATCCTCGGCTCTCAAGCTCCCTGACCGGTTTAGAGTAAAGCTTGTCTTAGCAGCGAGCTTTCCTCCCAGCACAGCTTCATGGGACACCACTTTCTTGTTACTTGTCTCTGCAGGGAGAAGAGGGAAGAAGCAAAACAGGACAGAGATCAGGCACCCAGCTGAGTAAGAGAAAGCGACTTCAGTCCCAGAGCTTGGGGCACCACCCGTCGGCACGAGGAGGACTGCATTTATCCCCTTGAATTCCTCCTCTGCTCCCAAAATTGGCACATGTGAGGTGGTGGCCTGGCATTTTCACTCCACAGCAACTTTTTTTTTTTTTTTAACGGCAGCAAGGAGAGTTGTACAGTTTCCCTGGAAACTCTGGTAGCTCTACCTGCTCACCCTGCACAGCAAGCCCTTCTCCTGACCAAAAGCAAGAAAGGACCAAGCACAGAAGCAGCTCGACCCACTCGTGTGATTTTGGTGAGAGGATCACCCACCCACAGCGAGCAGCTTGGTTGGCAGCTCCCTGCAGACCAGACTCCCACACTGAATCTTTCAATTTCTTTCAGAAAGGAGCTTCAGAGCTCTAGAATAGGCTCAGCACTTCGGATAATGGCAGACAGATGCTTTTTCCTCATCATTAACCAGCAGCCCTCTCCTAAAGACCAGCCTCCCAAGTTCAGCCGCTCTGACTAATGGCCACGAAGGTAATGAAGACAGAGGGGAGAAAAGGGAAGAGACCAGGAAAAAAAAAAAAAAATTCACAAGAACAGCACAAATTGATTGTTTAATGTACCCTCTCGAGAGCCAATAATGAAATGTCTTAACCCTCTTCGTTTCTCTCTTGAAGCTTAATGTGTGTAACAGATTTCTGCGGTGATGGACGAGTCTATCACTTTGAAGGCATCATGTGAAAGTTACTCCATTAGCGGGGCTTTTCATTTTAAAGAACTTGTGCTAAAAAAAAAAAATCCATGTGGCATTATCTCCATTTAGGTTCAGACAGCCAACAAAGCATTGCAGGACTTGCCTCTTGAAGGCCCATTAAAGCTTGCCAGGCTATAAAAAGCTAACTGGAGTTGTTTGCCTTTCAGCATAATGCTTCTGAGAAATGGGTCTGTCTTTTCAAACAAGCTCCTCTCCGCGGCTTCTAATCCAAGCAGGGCTCCGATTATTAAACCACAAACGTGGTACGTACTGTTCGTACTGGACGGGGAATTGGGCACAAGGCTTCGGAGCTTCTTTAGGGTGTTCACTGCCACGTTCAGGTAGATGTTGCGACTGGTGCTACGTTCATAAGCCACCTTCTCTTCTGACAGAGCCTGCAAACAACGCAATTCGTTACTACGTACTCTCTTGCCACTGCTGCTTTTGGAGGAAAGAAGTGTTTGGCTCTTGAAATACAGAATCCAAGTAGGATAGCAAATAAAATTGCCTGTCGAGGAATCAAGTAGTAGAGTGGAGTGCGGCACAAATATATACCAGTTCTGGGGTCTGATTATGTGACTAAGAGAGAACAAAATATATATATTTTTAAGTGAAGTGCTGGAAGGAGCATTTTCATGTGAAACCTTCCCTGACAGGTTAACAAAGCTGTTCTGGAACTCCCTGGGAAAAGCTGGTTTCCCCACTTTGTTGGCAGTGCAAGATTAACCAGCAAGAAAAGTAAGTTTGGCAAATGGTCATTCCTTGGATGCAATGGGAACGTTCTCCCTAGGGAGCTCTGAAGGTGAAATCCCCCAAAGAAATCCTCATGGCATCTGCCTTGGTTACAAAACACACCGCACAATGTCCCATATTTACCCAACCAACATTAACGGCCAATTTTTTCCAATAAAACACATTTCTTTGTCAACTCTGCTTTGGAAATCCCACTGTATCATTCCCTGCTGCTACAAGGCTCCTCAAAAGCCTTGCAGGTCATAAGCAGCAAGTTTTATCAATTACATCTCTCTCAAACTCTTACCTCTGCTGAACACTTAGATTCTAGGAGGTGTTTTGCTGCTGTACCAGAGCAAAACCAAAAAAAAAAAAATTAAAATAAAATTGTATCCAGCTTGACCATGATGCACATTTCCCTACGTCCCTCTTCTGGGGTTATTAAGAAGCTGGCACGTGCTTGCCGAACGCAGGGAAAGATCAGATTTCCTACTGGAAACCTCCACTGCTGTCCAGCCTGGGATTATTTAAAACCAGTTTCTCTACAGAATTCTATGTGGACAGGAAAGTTTTCTGGGTTTGCTGCAATTTTAGGAGGTTTTGCCAAGGCAGAGGATGCCATTCTCTGCTGCAGAGTTTATTGATAAGAAGGTTGAGTACAGACCTTGTCAAAGGCTTCCTGGGAGGAGGAGCAGAACTTCAGGCACTCATCAATGAAGAGGTTGAGATATCTTTGACGAATGTTTGTGGGGACTTTAGCACCAAATTCTGTGGGAATAACAGGCCTCTGTAAGCTGGCGCTCTAGAGGTGAGACAGAGAGAGACAGAAAGGCTATTCAGGGTTTAAAGTCTGTTGCTTCGAGATTCTCAGATTTCCTGCTGCGTTATTAATAGTGGCACGACTTCCTTTCTGAAAATCTGCCCAAAGTTAAACACAACACGCATCATTTTTCATCCTAAAAACACCACTTGGAGCTTTCGGTCCACCTTCAGGATTTGAATGACTCCAAAAACCAACCGCGTTTCGTTACGCAACTCATCCAGCAGCCGAGGACTCCCAGCGGCCTCCGCCACAACACTCCATTTCCAAACCCAAGCATTCCAGACCACGAAAACGATGACATTTCAGTCAGGAGATTCAAGATTAGCACGGCACCGCGCGCCGCACTCGGAGATGTGATCGCCACACCGGTTACGTGCACGACGGACGTGGTTTTCTTTCCGTACTCTGGCTGTGAAGAGAGAACGGGAGGCCCACTCCTGCCAGGCTGGCAGCCAGCTAAAGCATCACACTTTCTGTGAGATTCCTTCCCTTTTTAATGCCAACCACGATGCTCCTGAAAGGATTTCTCCCTTAAATTGAATGACATCTTTATGCTCGTTGGACCGAGTTATGACCTACCACTGCACTTTTCCATTTAACACCAGTTTATCTGCCAAATCAACACAATTTGCCTCTTTTTTGGAGAAGAAACCATATGATCGCCTCTAAAGCGCCCAATTGTTTTGTCTGGCTTTCTCCACCCCACTCAAGAGATATCCATCAACCAAACCATCTGCTGCAAGCTGTAACAAAGAGAGCTCTACAAAAAATACGAGCATGCTCAAAGGGGAGCAACTGGTCTTGTCTCAATGGGAAGAGCGCTCATTTTCCTCAAGAGATTCCCACTTTGATGCCCCATTCAAGGGGATTTGGTTCTTTTCACTCCACACACATTTTTTTCTCAACCTCTAATATGATTTCCTTAAGCTCCTCTAACACTGGTAAATATTTTATCCTTTCAGTCGCTTCTATCATCTTCCAGCTTCAAGTTATGTGTTCTCCAGGGAGAGCTGAGAGCGGCTCCCAGTGCCCAAAGGGGGCTGCAGGAAAGGTGGGGAGAGACCTTCAGCAGGGCCTGCTGTGACAGGACGAGGGGTGATGGTTTCCAAATAGAGGGAGGCAGATTCAGATCAGATATTAGGAAGAAATTTTTTACACTGAGGGTGGTGGAGCACTGTCCCAGGTTGCCCAGAGAGGCGGTGGATGCCCCATCCCTGGAAAGTTCAAGGCCAGGTTGGCCGGGGCTCTGAGCAACCTGATCTGGTTGGAGATGTCCCTGCTCCTGGCAGGGGGGTTGGACTGGGTGACGTTCGAAGGTCCCTTCCATCCCAAACCATTCTGTGATATCTTTCATCAAGTCCTGGCACTAACCACATTCCTTGCCATCCACACACAGCTATGTGAGGAACTCAATTCTGAATTTTCTGAGGGGTACCATGTTCCCCAGTGCTCATGGGGAAGGGAGGGACTTCTTTGCTGAGGAATTCATAGCCAAAGTAGCCAAATGCTAGGCAGGTATCCCAAAAGGAAAAAAAAAAAAAAAAAAATAAAGATAGTTTTTCCCCAAATATTAACGCAGCATGAAGTTTAAATGAGCACTTTTTAACTTTATGGGACATTATTCATAACCACCTTCCTCAGCAAGGCCCACAAAGCCCAGGAAGGGCATTGATCCCCTCACGGAACGCGAGAGGCTCCAGGTCCCTGACACAAACCACTACACCCCTAGCCAGACACCACACCAGAAGACTCAAACTGAAGATGAGCGATCAATATTCCAACAGATCAGAGCAGCACTTAAGTATTTCTATCTTTTAAGCTCCTACCCCTCAAGTGTTTAATTTTTTATACAATGCTGTCGAGGAAAACCACAGGAAGAAACAAACCCATTTAATCAACCTCATCAAAACACCGCTCTTCAGAGGGCACTAAGTTTGGAGCAGCATGGTTAAACACACCGCCCTCAACGGGGAACGACCAGGAAGAAATCTCATTTCTCTTACCTGTAAGGAGGGAACATGCGCTATCCTCTTCGGCACGACGGTGCTGGTGGTCTTTGAAGCCATCCCAGCTAAGGTGCAAGCCTTCAGAGAAACGGTGGGCGCTTCAGAGTCACTGGAAGGTGTGACACTCCTGCCAGCAGCAGTTGTCTTACTACTCATGAGGCCTGCAAGAAACAGAAAACATATTTAGATAAAAAAAAAACAAACTACCGCCGGGCTTCAAGTTGTCAGATGAACTTACTATAAAAGGCCAAAGGTGCAAGCTGTGATTTTTTGGAATGGAAGCCTCCCAAGGGATACAAATTGGGTAACTTGACCCCTTCCAGGCAAAGATGAAGGAACCTTCTGCCAGGAAACGTGCCTCATTTTCTGTTTGTTTTGGGGTAACTGAGTCAGAGCTTAAAAAGGTAATCCTGTCAGCTACAGCTGCCCATCACGTCAGCTCTGAGTCCTTCCAACTACAAAGGGATACCAAGGAGCACTAATTAGCGCTTCCCTCCTGTCCTGTCTCCTCTGAAGGCTTGAATGGAAGAGTGAATGAGGAGCAAACACGCTCCAAGGAGGGAGTGGAAAAAGAACAGGATGAAGTGAGACAGAAGGGGGCAACGGCGCTGTAAGCCTAGTCTGTTGCTTTTCAGAACAGAACGGAATTTCTCAGGAGAAAGCCCTTCCCCGGGTCGCTATCAGCACCGATTCAGGTCATGGCCAACGCTACGCATCTCCTGATAGTTTCACATCTGCTCGGCAGAAGATTAAAGAGAAGGGCAGTGCCCTTTAGCTGGTGGGAGGACAGGACAGCGCTCACAAACAACACCGCTGGCTTACTTTGTTTGGCCGCCGCGGCAAGGGCTACGTTTGGCACGTGAGCAATCCTCTTCTTTTCTCCTGGCAAAGAAAGAGAGGCCTTTTGAACGGCCACAGCCAGCTGTGCCGCCTGCTGCTGAGCCAGCTGGATCCTCTGGTAACAGACCTCCTGAGCCGTGGGGGGACGGTACGGCCGGACGACGGGCTTGCTCGGGACCTCTGCCTGCGCAGACAAAAAGTTCGATAGCCAGCACGCTCGCCTGCTCAATCGCCACCCTCTGGCTTCCCTTCACCCAAGAAAGGGCTCTTTTCCTCAGCCCCTCTCTGGTAGCAAAGACAGGGTTTTGAGAGAAGATCCCAGAACAAAATATTTAGTCATCCACTAAAAAAAAAAAATAAATACATTAATGATTCACCCCCAGGCAAGACCTCCCAGTGCTCTGGCACCTTCCTAAATCGGTCGGTGGTATCTGAACTGCTTGTTTAATGGCACGACGCTCCCCACCGCCGTGCCCAATGCACTTCTGGGCTCTTGTCTGCTTCTTTAGTTTATATTGCAAGGAAAAAGTGCCCAACTGCTCTCCGTTCGCTACGCGATGCTGAGTTTTACAGCGCTCTCTATGCTGAAGAACCGGTGCCACCTACCCTTGCATGCCAGCAGCTCCCCACCTCTCGGCAGCCTCGTTTGAGGTCTCTAGTTCCTGAAACTACTTTAAAGTCTCACGTAGATGTATTTCTGGGATTAGAGCATTACAGAAATGGAGCTCTGAATTTTAATCCGGCTCTGCCCCTCCCTACTTCTGGAGGCATTTTTCTGCTTCAGCCGTTACCGGCACAAACGAGTTACACACGCGTTTTCTTTGATGTCCTGTAGGTTGCAGGAAAGGTGCCAGAAATGATGTCAGCAAAGAGAGGAGTTTTCTAGCAGCAGAAGCCCAAGAGAAGCAGTAGTACAAAACCCTGGCAATCTGAGAAACAAGCCTTCCCTCCTGACCTGTCTTCAGAGAAGGGTGCGCTCGCACAGCCTGAGGGCAACGCGGTGTTTCGGAGACCGCAAACGCGGGGCAAGCCGGCACCTCCTGCATTCCTGCTCTCTGATGCTGACACCAGCTTCTGGACAGCGCAGCCAGCCATTAAACGCTAATTAAAGACTTCCCAGCAGGACAGGACACTCATTTTCTGCCTCACCTTCAATTCCTTTGGCCCTGGCAGCTAAACTGGAGCTCAGCTCCCTCCCCTTCTGCTTGCTCAGTCCTTGAGCTACAAATCACAAGCAAGACCAAGCAAATATTGGACTTAGAGGGACATGGCAAAGCACCAGCAGCCGTTCAGGTCTTCCAGCACCTCCTGAACAGACTCAGCAGCAGCAGCAGCGCCGAGCTGAGCGACACCAGGCAATGCGCAGCGCGGCGCATGCGCACGGCAGCTGCCGCCGAGCGCATCGGATCGGCTCTGTTTGCCCGTGCAATGGCTGCGCTGGAGCTCACGTCTCTGGAAAGCGTTTTGGGATCAGCTGTCACATGAAGAAAATGTATTTCAAGATTCGTACATGTCTAAAAGGCACCTATTTACAATAAATATTTGAGCTAATGAATTTCCAACCCATTTGCTTCGGTCTCTTATCTCTTCGCTCTGGAAGCAAGGGCCCTTATCAAAACACATGAACTGGCTGAAGATATGTAGGCAAATAAAAAGCATTGTATTGACCTCAGGGCTTCAAATTATTGAAAGCAAAGGAACCTTTTCTAGGCAGAGAGGAGAGGAAGAACAATTAATTTGGACTACCCAGCTCAAATCAGCACTTCAGTCTCCACTCATAGCCTGCTGGAACATAAAACTGACTAATCTGTGCTCAGCACCTGAGGGAAACACATTAAGCCCTCAGACAAAACAGGAATTCAAATCCCAATGAGAAAGAAAGAAAAAAAAAGAGAACATCTCAAAGAAAAGCACCATCACATAGCCCGACCTTGTGCCCAGCTAATTTTTATCTGATTGAACGAAGCTATACTGTAGAAAAACGAACACCCCCAGCTATCCCAACGAGTCACAGGGCGCAGAATCCATTTACTGTTCCACAGCTTGGGTTTATGAAAGTTCATCAGCTGCCATTTGTAACGGGTGCCTAACCACATTTTTCAGAAATCAGAAAGGGGAGGAAAGAAATCCAACATAGATGGATTCCAGTGCAAACAACTCACATCCTACTGCCTGAACCTGGGGCTGCATCATCTTCCAGTGTCGTAACAGGACAGAAAATCCTCGATTCAGATAATCTAAACTTTTGCTCCTAACAGCTGCACTTACATTTCCTTGCTTGACAAGATGAGAGATCCTTCTTTTTTGGCCAGGAAACAAGGTAGTTAAATTATCTTCTGTCTTTTCTTCATTTCCTTCCTCTTTGGATAGCTGGAAAACAAAAGAACAAGCTTCCAGAACGGAATAGGCTTGGAGATCCCTCGCAATGAGATCTGAAAAGTCTCCTTTTGGGTTAACAGAAACCTGCTTCTGAACCCCGGAGCCACCACCGAGGCCAACGAACAGCAGCACGACGGTTCCCCCCCAGCAGTCGCTCCGCGAGCCGCGCGCTGGGCAGCATCGGCACGATTCGGGACAGCCCTCACCCGCCACGAGAGATCTGAACGCCCTTCTCCTGCCGCACACCCCGCGTTATGAAAATCCAGGGGGGCTGGTGGGGTTTGTTAGGTAAGAACTTGGGAGCTGACTCATTTCTGCCCTTGCACGCCTGGAAAACCTGCTCAGCACCAAAGCCCGGTGCCTGCACTCCACATTTACGGAAACGTTTCTCTGTGGTTTTATCCACAGCCGTATCCCAGGTGACGCGGTTGTACAGCCAGAAAGCCAGGAGGAAGTAACAGGAAAAAAAAAACCAAACAAACAAACCAAACAAACGACACTCTACTTGGAAATCTTCTTTGAAATCACCTCGGCTGTTCATTTCTACAAAACACTTTACAATTTGATTTTTCAAAACTCTACCTGCCCTCCAGTCCACCTCGCTTTCCAGTTTCCCCCGTAGCCCCTGGCCAAGCTCTGAGCAGAGACGAGCCTGCCAATCCCTTCCAAATCCAGGGACAAGAGCCGAAGGCTGGATTTGGAAATGAGCTGAGACTCTGCTTAAGCTGAGCTTGCGTCCATCACCCTGGATGAGCACTTCACAGCAAATCACTCCGCTCTAGGAACTCTGTAAGCCTCTTCCTTTAGTTCCACCCCTAATAAACTCTCTGGAAAGAGATGCTTCCCAGCGGAAACGCTCCGCGCTGCCCACACGTACCTTCGCTCCGGCCCAACGTGTCCCCGAGACCAAACGCGGACTCCGTCGACAAAATTATTCCTCAAACAGAAAAACTCCCTGCGATCCATCCCACGCAGCAGGGACGCAGGCACCTACTTACAAACACCCACCTGGTGAAGAAGGGCCCCTCCGCTGCGATGCTTCCTCCTCCCTTTCCAGAAATTTTCATTTCCCTTTCCGGAAATGAAAATTTTACCGCGAGGACGCAAGGTAAAGCGCGTGCAAAGGAAACGCGCGTGGCCGCTGAGAGCTGAACGTTGCCGCCCCACGCCGGCGTTAACGCTTCGCAGCGAGCGGCAGCCCCTGTTCAGCGCTTTCCCAGTTCAGCCCAGTTTGGATCATCCAAGCGCTAAATGGGTGAGTTTTTCCCACCACGGATTGCGGGTCTTTATGCTGTTTTCACTTAAACTGAGCAATTTGAAGAAAGGAAGCTAAAAATAATGATGAATCCCACCTCACTTGGTCCTCTTCACGAACTGAGGAATTTTGTTGATGGCCACTTCACCCACCCAACTAACAAAAGCCTGGAAACAGCACCAACTCCCAACGGCGGTTTTGGAATAAAAGTCAACCACCAGCCATCACCGGAGGCACCGGCTGTCCACCACGCAGTCGCACGGTTCCTGCTGCGCTCGGGCAGTAATTCCTTCGGTACCTCCTGTCCCCCAGCACACAGAGGGCACCTGATTTTGTCACCTTGTCCCCAGGAAGCCTCCCAGGAAACACAGCTGACCAGTGACCCCAGTACCTCCGCGCTGGGATCAGACGTCCCAGATGGATAACACCTGAGGTAGGTTTGGGGTATTTTCTCAATGTTGTCAAATTTGTCATCTTTTTCTTCTTTTTAAGGTTCTTTCCAATCCAATTCCCCCAACGGTCACACCATACGAAAGCAAAATCACCCCCACCAGTAAAGCTGGGCGTGCCGGGCTGGACAGCGAGTCCAACGACCCTGCCCACGGCCCAGAGCCGCTCCTGCTGCCCCGTCGAACTCGGGTATCGAAGATGAAGGAGGAGTTTTGTCTCCCTGCCTCAGAAGCTGTTGGAGGATCACTGCCAGCAGTTGCCTCCTAGCCTTTTCCACTTGTTCCACTCCATTTCCATCTTCAAAACCTCTGGTTCCTCTGAGGACCACCTCACAGCCACTGGCAGAAGCCTTTTTACGTAAATGCTGTCTTTTTACCTCCTTGCTCTGAAACCTCTTGCATCTTTTAAAGAAATTTTACCCTCCCTTTCTTATTTGCACCCCCTACAAGGTACGCAGAGATCCTCCAGTGCCAACTGCATGGACTCACCTGCACCAACACATCGTCCTGGTTCTACCCACCGCTGCGTTCCTTAAACTACGGAGCAACAAGAAGGCATCGCTCGGATTAGCAAACTTGGATTAGCTTCGAAACACGGACAACGTACCCTCTGAAGCCTTTTCTCCAGCCATCCAGGCCGGACGGAGACAGAAGTAACCCACCGGGGCTTTGAGCAACCTGGTCTAGGAAAAGGGGTTGGACTAGATGATCTTTAAGGTCCCTTCCAACCCAAACCATTCTGTGATAGCCCGGAAACCTAAAGGTCTTCCACACAAAATCTTTACATCTCACACAGCTTTCAGTCTGGCAGGTAAATTCAGGCGCAGACCCTTCAAAGCACTCAGTCATGACAAGAATGAGATTCTTCCGACATCCAGAGTCTCCCTCTTCAGCTACTTGAAGCAAGCAACACCACCAAACTCAACCACGATCCTCTCACATTGAGACGCGAGAGACCCAACCGACCCAAACCAGCATTACCTGTTTCCCCAGCCTTCCTTTGTCTTCAGTTTTCACATCTGTAGATTCATTAAAAATCCTGAGACACTCTTCCATTGGGTCTGACTCAAAGTCCACGTCTTTCTCAAGGATGGAATAATCAATGTCATCAGATGTCGAGGAAGATGACGACGACTTTGACAATTTAGAGCGTTTCACTTTCTTTGTCCTTTCATTTTCACTTTCAGAGTCTGAACCACAGCCATCACCATCCGAGTCCGAGCTCACGTCAAGTAACGTGGACGGCAAAGGCCGGCCTTTGTCATCATCATCTCCGCTCTCATCGCCAAACAGGTCAACGTGACTCAAACTCTGCTGCTTCCGACTCTTCTTTGGATCTCCTTTTTCTGTAGAACCAACCTTTTCTTTCTTTCGCTCCACTGCTGGACTCTTGCTCCCTTTCTCTTTGTTTTTACGACCAGAGATTTCCTTGCCATTTTTCACATCAGCTGTTTTCAGCTTGGAGTCTTTCTTGCTGCTCCCCAGCTTCTCCATACTGGAGCCTTTGACAGCACCCTCACTCTTGCTTTTCCCTGAACTACTGCTGGTGGACTTGGATTTTTCTTTCTTAACGCCATCCACTTTTTCTGACTTCTGTTTTTCAAGTTTCTTTAAATTCCCATCAGTTTTCACTTTGACGCTTTTATCTTTGCAGTCTTTGTCTTCGTTCTTGGTTTTTAACTTTTCCTCTTTCTTCGGCACTTTGTCTTTCTCTGTATTTTTGCTTTTCTCCTTCTTACCACCCTCACTGAGCCCAGATGTTTTACTAACATCTGATTTCTTCCTTTTTGTTTTGTCTTTTGAGTCTTTGTTTTTATTTTCGATTTCCTGGTCGTTCTTACCAGAATACGATTTTGTTGCTTTTGCATTCCTGTCTGATAAGTTCTTGGCAAGGTTCTTCTGTGAACTTGAAAGGTCTTCCACGCCACGTTGCGCCGACGCTTCCTTGCTCTCCTGGGAAGTCAAATCCTGCAGTTTGGTGCCCTGTTCTTTGGTGGATAACCCGTCGTTTGATTCACTTTCAGAATCAGCTTTTGATTGCGAACTAACAGACGTCGGCTTGTATTCCACATCAGCCTCATCTTCAGAGGAAGAGAACCTGGCACACACTTCGTAGTCATCGAGTACTTCACAGAGCTTCTTCCGCGACGGAGAATAAGATTCCTCGTAACCAGACACCCTACCCCTCTTCGAGCCCTTCAGCTCCTTCGTTGTGGCTTTGCTCAAAAGCCTGGCTGAGTAATTTGAAAGCGGATCGTATTCCAAGTCCGTGGAAGGTTTAGAGTCGTCGATCACGTATTTGTTGTTAGTGACAGCGCTACCGTATTTTTTATTCTGTACTACAGCCTTGGGAACGTACTCCAGTGCGCTACCTTTAGATCGCGAAGTATCCAAAGTGTATTTACTCGACTGGCTAGCAGCAGCGAGAGGAGTAGGGTTGTAGTCTGAGTTATTACTAAAGTTGTAGCTCCCTGGATTATATTCTAAGGAAGCAAATGAATCATTTTGCGTCCCAGTAGCTGACACGGGTGTATTCGAAATGAGGGAGGAGGCCTCCGAAGCGCTGAACTCCTTTGTTGTTTCCAGCAGCTCCTCGTACTTTTTCTGCTCTCTCTCCACTTCGTTCTTCACCGCCTCGATGGCCTTGTTGACCAGCTCCAGCTCCAGAATACCAGGTGTCACGTCTGTAATGTCAGACAGGGCACCGTCCTCTGCCTCCAGCGAGGGCCTCGGAAGCTCTGGATTGTAGGGATCATAGCCTCGTTCTGTAAAAGAGAAGGAAAAAAGAATTTACTGCTAGCAACT
This sequence comes from Tetrax tetrax, assembly GCA_009806455.1. Classification (NCBI taxonomy): domain Eukaryota; kingdom Metazoa; phylum Chordata; class Aves; order Otidiformes; family Otididae; genus Tetrax; species Tetrax tetrax. The sequence continues at coordinate 32,532 of WHYT01013174.1, forward strand.
CAGGGAAAAATTTCTTTGGAGCAAAATTTCAAACAGGTCTTTTTAAGGTCTGCTCTCGTCAAAACCCAACACTGAAAGACACCACCAGAAGCCACGCTCTCGTCACCACAGAAGTTTGCTATTGAAAGCCGTCAGTGCCGTTCTCTGGCCGGGATTCCAGTAGGAAAACTGTGAATTAGGTTCTCATTTATCAACACCAACTGCAAAACTCCCTGAAAGCCTCCAGTATTCCTCAGAGCTCAGTATTTCTCATGGCAGCTGCAGGAAAATCAGTCTTATTTGGACTGACAGACTGAGCGCTGCTAAGAAGAAAAAACTACAACGGCAACACAACCCAACCGCACAGAGCAACCAGCAAGTCAGGACCATCAGACACCCAGAACTCCAGTCAGACATTTGTCTTTTCAGACAAGTCCCTTCGGCCTCTCTCACACAGGCATTTCGTAGACTCACAGGATGGTTTGGGTGGGAAGGGACCTTCAAAGCCCACCCAGCCCAACCCCCTGCCAGGAGCAGGGACATCTCCAACCAGATCAGGTTGCTCAGAGCCCCGGCCGACCTGGCCTGGAATGTTTCCAGGGATGGGGCATCCACCGTCTCTCTGGGCAACCTGGGCCAATGTTCTACAACCCTCAGTGTAAAATTTTTTTTCCTGATATCCAATCTGAATCTGCCTCCCTCTATTTTGAAACCATCACCCCTCGTCCTGTCACAGCAGGCCCTGCTGAAGGTCTCTCCCACCTTCCCTGCAGCCCCCTTTGGGCACTGGGAGCCGCTCTCAGCTCTCCCCGGAGCCTCCTCTTCTCCAGGCTGAACAGCCCCAGCTCTCCCAGCCCGGCCTCACAGCAGAGCTGCTCCAGCCCTCTCAGCATCTGCGTGGCTCCTCTGGACCCTCTCCAACAGCTCCACGTCCTTCTGATGTTGGGGGCTCCAGAGCTGGACACAGCGCTGCAGGGGGGTCTCAGCAGAGCGGAGCAGAGGGGCAGAATCCCCTCCCTCGCCCTGCTGCCCACGCTGCTGGGGATGCAGCCCAGGATGCCGTTGGCTTTCTGGGCTGCAAGCGCACGTTGCCAGCTCACGTTGAGCTCCTTGTCCACCAGCACCCCCAAGTCCTTCTCCTCAGCGCTGCTCTCCATCCACTCTCCGCCCAGCCTGGATTTGTGCCTGGGATTGCCCTGACCCACGGGCAGGACCTTGCCCTTGCCCTGGCTGAACTTCATGAGGTTGGCACAGGTCCACTTCCCCAGCCTGTCCAGGTCCCTCTGGATGGATCCCTCCCTAATTCTAGCACTACGAACGAACATGCTTTGACCACGCTGCACGGCTCTTCCAAGCCAGCTCTACGGGAGAGCTTTTGGTGAGCGACGGTCCATTCTACGGAACTATGTGGAAATGCCAAAGCAACCCATTCAAGGGACAACTTACAACTGAAGGGTCCGTTACACCCTGCAACGTTCACCCTGCAACGTTCACCCTGCAACGTTCACCCTGCAACGTTCATCATGAAAAGGACAAAGACGACTGCAATTAGGAAGCTAACGGGAGCTCCCGGTAAGCTAACGGCTGCTTTTTCACTCTGAACAGGTTTCAATCCGTGTGGTATCGCAGCGTCTCTGGGTGCTGCTATTCCCGAGGAACTTTGTGTTCTTTGCTAGAAGGACAGCAGTAACACTGGCTTTCCAACATCGTTAGGTAGAAGAACAAAACAATAAGCAGAGAGATAAGAGATAGGAAAAGAACTTGACGTCTCCGGTCTAACACGAGGAGATAATTTCTTGTAACAGCCAGAAATAAGCCGTGTTTACAGGAGCCCTTTCGACCATTCTCACAGGACTGAGTATTTTCTTGGGACTTTTTTTTTGGAGAAGATCCATGAAGGCACAGCTCCCTTTGTTAATAAGAAAAGAACCCGCCTAGCAGTCGGCAGAACTGGCCTCCAGGCGTGCAGAATAAGAAGAGACTGGCTTCAGACAAAGGCACTGGTTTCATAAAATACTTTTTACCCCCTTGGGTTTGCAAAGTTTTATTTCCAAACCAATTAGCTGCTGATTGAGCAGGGACTCTTGGCAATTGCTGCACGATGTCATCAGCTTCCAAAGGACAGCGTGAGCTGCGCTCAGGACCAGAAACGTGGGGAAAAAGGATCAAGGTGATGAATTTCTGTAACTAGCTCCCCCTCCACCTATTGCAAAATGCTTTACGGTCAAGATACAAAGAGCATTTCCGAAACCAGCGTCTGCTCTTCCCCATTACCACACCCACCACTCTGCGAAGCACCAGCTCCATACTGGGAGAGAAGACCAGTGTGGTGAAGCCTGGAGGAGCCAGCTACTACCCTCTAACTCGAGATGGAGACCTAAAATTTAGCACGAGCATCGTTAGGGGAGCAGCTGAGAGCCTGGTAATCTGTGCAGAGGTGAGAACAAAGACCCGGGATCTAAAGACTTGCGAAAACCAAAAAAAAACCCCCAAAAAACCCACACTGCCATACACACACAAACAAAAACCAAACCCAAACTACACAAAAGATATTTCATCCGTGCAGAAAAACTATTTTAACTAGATCGAGATACAGAGAAAGTCGAAGACAAGCCCAGCCTAGCCCTGGTGTCCGATTCTCTGCAGTTTACCTGCAGGATAAAACTAATTTGCGCATTTTCTTTCAACGCAATGACCAGATGTAAAAATACATTATAATCTTGAAGAACGCCAGCAGGCTTTGCGATACCGTGGTGAAAGAGCTCTTTTGTAGGCACCTAGGAGGCCTGATGGATTACTCAAGCGACGCTGATCAAAGGCTGCCCTTTCCATGAAAGACGCTGGTGGAAGCGGGCTCCACCACACCAATCAGCCCCGTCACCTTCGGCCCTGACGCATTTGCAGAGAATGTAACGGAAACACAAGGAGAAGGGGATTTTATTTATGGAGAGCCGTATCCACATGAGACCCCAAAGTCAGAGAAATTAAATGTGCATTCTGGAATCAGGCCACCTTTTCAGATGCCTCATTAGACTCCTAGGAACCACGGAGAGAAAGGAGCTCTGGGCACGCGAGCGCAGTCCCACCCGGATACGTGATTCAAAGGAGCCTTTTTCAGCTTTTGCATTTGTCCCTCTCCATTTCAAACACAAATGTGGAGTAAAGAAAGATGACTACAAGAGGAACCACACTGGTTTTCTTATGCTATGCGAGATGTCTGCAGTGTTTCTGCTGAAGGAAAATGGGCGAGAAGCACCACATAGTGATGGAATTCTTTTTGGAAGGATGTAAAGCTGAGAGTCTACGCTCTCCTTTGAGAATCAGGAGATAATGAGGCTCGAGATGCCAGCTCCTTACAGGATTGTGAACTGAACTGCCATCAGGACACTCTTTAAAATACCTTAATTTATGAAACTGTACCTCAGACATGTGAAACAGTCCTTCGGAGACACAAAAAGGTGAAGTTAACACCAACACCACACAAAACAAGTTCTTAATAATTTACAGAGGACCTCATGGAACTATTTCTTTAACCTAGAACCTTTAGGATGTACGAAAACAAACTGCACTTAAACCAACCATCTCAGCACAGAGGTGTAAAACAAGGTTCTTCCAAAAAAAAAAAACAAAAAAAACAAAAAAAAAACACCAAGGTTGATTGTTATTTTTCCTGGTTACAGTCACACTGGGTTTAGGAAAAGAGGTCTCAGCTCTGAGGTGGAGCTGGTTTATTACAGAGCTTCTCCAAGCCAGCACCTCGCTGTACACTGGTCCTTCTAGTTTGGGCAAGAGGCCACGGCAGTAAACAAAGGTGGACATTAAATGAATAAAGGGAGCACAAGGTCACCTGTGCGATGTTAAAACTTACTTTACAGTGAATCATTCTGCAGAAAAAGACGTCTTTTTTTCAAGCACCCTACTAGAAGGCATACTTTAGATGCTTTAAATACACTAAAGCTCACGCGTGTGACGGGTACCGGGCGTTGTAAACCTGCAGGTTTTGGGAGTCAAGCTCTTGCACGCGCGTGGGACGCAGATGACAACTACCTTCCTTCCAGATGTAACAGGGCTGCTAAGCAGCTGCTGCTGCTGAACAAAAGGGAGAGAAAAATTAGAAACCTGCAAATCTACAGCAATTTGGGGCTCAAAATGGAAGGGTTTGCTGGCCAAGCTGCGGAGGGACAAGCACAGGCCAAAATATTTTCAAGACCTGCCGCTGCTGAAGTCACCCGTTTTCCCAGGTCACCTGGAGCCGGCAACAAAAGGAGCATTCATGGGGAGAGAGGAAGGTAAAAGCTGTTGGGAGAGCTCTTTGGAGGGAGAAAAAAAAAAAAAAAAAAAAAAAAAAAGCAGCAAATACAAGAAAAGAAAGTCTTATATTAGCAAGGCTGAGAAAGGTCTGAACAGTCATCTATCACGCTGCGGTATTTTTAAACCTGCTGAAGTTTGGGCTACGGTTTCACCAGGTGCTGTTGCCACCCAAGGACCGTCTCGGTGGGCTGAACTGGTTGGCCATGGTGTCACAACCAGTGTCAGGAGGGGTGGCCCACACCAAGGGCTGAGAGCAGCCAGACATCCCCCCGGCCGGAGAGGAGCCGCGGACCTGCCCGGGTGGGGTCAATCCAGCCAGGGAGCAGCTCCAGCTGCAAAAGCCAGGATGCAAAAGCCAGAACAAGACGGTCTGGGCCGTGCAAAAGCCATCCTCTGCATTCCTCCGTCGCCACAGTGATCTACAGCCCCGGCCTCTCTGCTGCTAAAACAACAAAGAACATCAGAGGCGCATCCAGATCTGTGATAAATGAAACGTTTTCCTAAGGAGAGCTCCCACCATCGGCACATTTCTCCCATAACCTAGGGAGGAACGCGAGAAACCTAACCGGTGTATTCGCCAGGAAGCAAAGGGCGGCACCCCAACTATCAGGGCTGCTCCCCAGGCTGCCACCGTGATCCCACAGCCCGGCACCACGCAGGTTAGAAGGCGGCTCACCGTTTCAAAAATCTACGATACCTTAATCTGGATATTCAAAGTTTGGATTCTTTGGAGATCTTTCCATTCCCTCTCTCATTTTAGCTTTAAAGTTATTCCTCGAGCATTCTGTTTGGGAGGGGGGAAAAAAAAAAAAAAAACCCAAAAAAACCACCCCAGACTTATTTTTTCTGTTTCTGAGAAAAAGACAGACTAGAAAACATTTCCACATCTCCTCTACAAGTGCTAGGTGGAACTAGAGGTCTGCTCCAAAACTCAACTAGAAGACCAAGTCATCTTTTCAGAGAAATAAAAGAAAAATAAATAAATACAAGAAAGAAATAGTTCAAGTATTCCGGTGTTGTCTTTTCTCTCCATTCAACTCCGCCTCAAAAACTTACTCTGACCAGCACGGTCACAAGCGGTAGCACTCCTCCTCACCACCAGTGCCTTAACTTTCCAGCCTTTCTCCGGCTTGCCCAAGATAAGTTATCTCCTCAGCACCTGTCTTATTTCTTTAACTATTTCGGGTGACGCGCTCCCCCTGAAGAATATTTTCAAAAGCAACAGTATTTCAATACAGTCACAGCCCGACACTGAAAAACAACGTTAAAAACTACAGAAAAGCACCTTCCAGCCAGCGTTACGCTTCAGAACTTCAGCTGTGGCTTCTGAAGGACTAAAACCAAAACTTAAGCTGGTTTTAAAGCGTTAGTTAACTCAAGAGCTGGAGTTAATACTTTGCAGCTCCTTTGCGACACGGACACCTGCAGCTCCGCAAACTCTTCACCAGCGAACCCAACACGCTCCCCGGTGCTGGGCGTGGATCTTCAAGAAAAAGGCGAGATCTCACGGCCGAACAAACCCTTCGTGCAGCTCAGCCCCGCAGGCAGAGCTGAGTTTTTGCGCAGTCCGTATATTTCAGATGCGACCCCGAGGAGCCAAGTCTCAGGGTAAACGAGTGGCGCTTCTCTCGCCGCTGCTCCTTCACGTACTGCAACGCCACGCGAAAAGTCAGCCAAAAAAACTTCAAAAGAATTACCTGAGCTCCCCGCGGTTAATAAATATTGCAGATATTTGTTCATGCCGTACTCGAGGCTTTTAATATCTGCTCGGCACTGCTAAGACACTCCGGCAAAGCCTGATGGCACAACAGCGCCGAGCGCGTGCTGACACGGCACTTTCTGGGCTGCAGAGATAATTGGGGCAGGACGCGCCAACCCCAAGTCCCGCCTTCGCCCTCGCTGACTCCCAGGTGGGCCAGGGTTTCGCTCCACCGTCTGCGGGGGCTTTTTGGCTTTTCTTCTTCCCTAGCGCCGCTACGATCGTCTTGGGGGAATTTTTTTTTTTTTTTGACGTGGTACTTTCCCCGCTCCCCAGCTGCTTGATTTGAGCAAAGCGAGCCCAGCGGTTTCCCGAACGGCGATCCTTGGGGTCATGTCCCCCATCCCACCGGGCCTCCGTCCCACTCCCCAGCGCCACCCCGCTCCCCCAGCCCAGGAGGACGACCTGGCCCTGCCTGTCGGCACGTGCCCGCCCGCGGTGCGGCGTCGCTGCCTCTCCGGTACGACGGGAGGCGACACGCCGTCCCGGCGCCTTCCACCCGCCTCGCCCAGCGCGGGGCAGCCAGGGGAAAGTGGTTTGGGAAACCTTGGAGTAGGGAATTGCGCTTTCCGCTTCTCCGGCGCTAACGCAGCGCTGCGGTGTTTGACTAGAGGGAAAAGAAAAAAAAAAAAATAAAAAAATCAGAGGATACCTTACATGTCACGTAAAGTATTCCACGCTGGAGAGAGAAATTGGTGAAGAGCAGACAAAGGGCCACTGTGGGTGGCAGAAAGGAGCCCACAAACACCAGCCCAGTGCCAGCGCCTCCGGGATCCAGGCACCTTCAAAATCCTTCTGGTTTGACAGAGATTTGCTCCCACCTCCTGCTTTTCATGATCGATGAAGAGCTGCCTCCAAGCTCAGGGCCTGTTCTCCTCACAGCCACGCTTGCAGAAAGACCAAAAATCAGAAGCGCCCTGCCAGCCCGCACCGAAATCCCGGCACGTAACGTGGCTGCACCTGCCCACCCACAGGAAACGCGGCGTAACGGACAATTTACCTAAATGCCGAGAGATCCCTAACCGCTGGGCGCTCGCGACACCGATGAACATGAAAAGACACGTCCCCCCCATACCGTCACCTGGGTTTTCTAGTCTTCATTTCAAAACTCAGCTAAAAAAAAAACATCCGCCGGCAAGAGTTTGGTAATTACTGTCCTAAACACAAACGGGGGCGGGGGGAGCAATGCCCCCACACGCAGTTCATGGACTAGAGCGCCCAGGAATCCCATTTCCTCTCTCGGTGAAGAAACACTGCCGGCAGTTTTTAAGTTTCTGTTTTAATTCGATTTCCCTGCAGCAAACACAGAAAGAACAGCTCTTTCCTCCAAGAGCTGATCGTGCGCAACGTCAACTCCAACGCAGGTGTTGGAGACCTTTTTCTCACACGGCGTGAACCTGCGCTGCAACGCAACGTACCGCAGAGACAACCCCACACCGCCAAACACGGCCGCGGCTAACGCGCGGCCCCCCAGCGACGCGCTGGCCGAGGAACCCAACGGCCTCGGGTGGGCTGAGGGCGATGAAAGCCGGGTTTTAGCGTTTAAAGAGCCACTTTAGGCGGTACCAAGAAGGAATTTGCACAGCGGTTTACGTACGGATCGCATCCCTAACAGCAGGATTAGAGCAGGCAAATTGGAACTCAGACCTCCGGACCGGGACGCAGCTTCCTGCTCCGGTTCAAAAACACCCACTCCTCACCTGCTATCAAGCCCGGCAAATCGAAGAGCTGCTTTCCTTAAGATATTTATGAAGAGATGGATTACATTTCTTTTATGTCTCTCGGCATACTCAGGACCTGGACTTTAAAGAGACCTATTTTTCTCCTCTACAGCACTTGAAGAGGCACTTTTAGGACTGAGGGCAGCTCCCTCCTCCTTACGCGGCGCGCTTTCAAAGCACTTCACAGGCATTCAATAATCTTTTCATCCTGCTCTGAAGCGGGTGGGTTTCAGTCACTTTGTAGATGGGAAAAAAAAAAATAAATTAAAAAAAAAAAAAAAAAAC
>WHYT01013175.1:0-11247 GCA_009806455.1 Tetrax tetrax
TTTTTTTTTTATTTCACTCCTAGAATCCAGTTCAAACTTGAAGAACCTCAAAACATGCTTCCACACTATCAAAAAACCCAAACCAACAAAATACTAGGCATTATAAAGACCAAAGAGTGGACCAGATTCTCACTTTTAGAAAGCAAAAAGTTTTAACAATCTTGTTCCTGCACAACACAACCCACTTCCCCAGCAGGCAGCACAAGCTTTTCCACCAAAATATGAAGTGATTTTAAAAGGAAAGGGCTTCGTAGTGAAACACAGACAGACAGAAGATGACTTAATAGTAGGCTTTAGGGAAATATTTGTTCCAAGCCAAACAAGTTTGCCTCTGTGTGTACATAACCCTAATCAAAGTCTGACACAGTACTGTCACTTCTGCAGTTTTATGTTGCAGTTAAAATCACCTCCTCTTTAAATATTTCTGGCCAGCAGGTCGAGGGAGGTGATTCTGCACCTCTACTCCCCTCTCATGAGACCCCACCTGGAGTCCTGTGTCCAGCTTTATAGCCTCCAACATAAGAAGGACGTGGACCAGTTGGAGAGGGTCCAGAGGAGGGCCATGGAGATGATCAGAGGGCTGGAGCACCTCTCCTATGAGGCCAGGCTGAGAGAGTTGGGGCTGTTCAGCCTGGAGAAGAGAAGGCTCTGGGGAGACCTTATAACAGGTTTCCAGTACCTAAAGGGGCCCTACAAGAAAGACAAAGAGCTCTTCAGCGGGGCCTGTTGCAACAGGACAAGGGGTAATGGTTTTAAAATAGACGGAGGCAGATTCAGATTAGACATTAAAAAAAAATTCTTTACAATGAGGGTGGTGGAACACTGGCAAAGGTTGCCTCTCAGAGAGGTGGTGGATGCCCCATCCCTGGAAACATTCAAGGCCAGGTTGGATGAGGCTCTGAGCAACCTGATCTGGTTGGAGATGTCCCTGCTCCTTGCAGGTGGTTTGGACTAGGTGACCTTTAAAGGCCCCTTCCAACCCTAACCATTCTATGATTCTCCTTTTTATTACTTGTGTCAGGACAAATCATGCTAAGGCACATGGAGAGCAAGGAGGTGGTTGGTGACAGCCAACATGGCTTCACCAAGGGCAGATCGTGCCTGACCAATTTGGTGGCCTTCTATGATGGGGTGACAGCATCAGTGGACAAGGGACGAGCAACGGATATCATCTACCCGGACTTGTGCAAAGCTTTTGACACTCTCCCGCACAACATCCTTCTCTCTAAACTGGAGAGGCATGGCTTTGATGGATGGACCACTCTGTGGATAAGGAGTTGGCTGGATGGCCGCACTAAGAGAGTGGTGGTCAACGGCTTGATGTCCAAGTGGAGACCGGTCACCAGTGGCGTCCGTCAGGGGTCCGTGTTGGGCCCGGTCCTGTTCAACATCTTTGTCGGTGACATGGACAGTAGGACAGAGGGAATCCTCAGCAAGTTCGCCGATGACACCAAGCTGTGTGGTGCCGTTGACACTCTGGAAGGGAGGGATGCCATCCAGAGGGACCTGGACAGGCTGGAGAGGCGGACCCATGCAAACCTCATGAAGTTCAACCAGGCCAAGTGCAACGTCCTGCACCTGGGTCGTGGCAATCCCAGGCACAAATACAGGCTGGGCGGAGAATAGATTGAAAGCAGCCCTGAGGAGAAGGACTTGGGAGTGATGGTGGATGAGAAGCTCAGCATGAGGCAGGAATGCACCCTTGTGGCCCAGAAGGCCAACCGCATCCTCTCCCCCTCTACTCTGCCCTGGTGAGACCCCACCTGGAGTACTGTGTCCAGTTCTGGAGTCCCCAACATAAGAAGGACATGGACCAGTTGGAGAGGGTCCAGAGGAAGGCCACTAAGATGATCAGAGGGCTGGAGCACCTCTCCTATGAGAGAGTTGGGGCTGTTCAGCCTGGAGAAGAGGAGGCTCCGGGGAGACCTGATAGCGGTCTTCCAGTACCTCAAGGGGGCCTACAGGAAAGATGGGGAGAGACTGTTCAGTAGGGCCTGTTGTGATAGGACAAGGGGTAATGGGTTTAAATTAGAGGGAGGTAGATTTAGATTAGATATTAGAAAAAAATTTTTTACAATGAGAGTTGTAGAGCACTGGAACAGGTTGCCCAGAGAGGTGGTGGATGGCCCCATCCCTGGAAACATTCAAGGCCAGGTTGGATGAGGCTCTGAGCAGCCTGATCTAGTCAGGGATGTACCTGCTCCTTGTAGGGGGGTTGGAATAGATGACCTTTGGAGGTCCCTTCCAACTCTAGCCATTCTACGATTGTGTTCCTCCTAGATATTAAAATGCAGAATACGTGATCATGTGTAATCAAGAACACAGTAGCCTAGATTTTGCAAAAGGATACAATTTGACCAAATGGTCAGAGTTAGTGAAGAATAAGGTAGTGTCACCCTTCTTTTAGGAAAGCGATTTTTAAAAGATAGGATAGGCTCCTAGAAAATCTCCAATCATAACTGCTTTGCTACAAGAAGGACGACACTACCTTATTCCTTTCAGTACAGACCTACTTTTCAAAGACAGTAATTCTATCTTAACCTCTCCAGTACTGCTCAGTTTCTGTCCTTTGCATTTGCTGAAATATTAAGTTTGTACGGACAGGAATTAAAAGTTTAAGACAAAACTGGCCAATATTTGCTTAACAAAGTCTATGTTCTGTGGATTGCATTAACTTGATGTCCTCTTATCTTTTCATTAGATCAGAAGCAAGCCATATTTAATAAGTGTGGTAAATTTAAACATATAAGAGTAATCAGCCTTGGTATTTAAAGTTATACTTGCTTAAATATTCCCAGTGATGTGACAGAAGAAGTTTGGCCTTAAAATATGAAGCTAAACCACACAACCCCAATATAGTAAGACATATTTACCAATGTTTAATTAGAGATGTAACAGCCTCTCTGCAGCTAACTGAAGTTTTGGTCCAGATCACAGTATGATAGTCACCTTATATCACAATTAAGACAACTCATGACAAGTGTAATTTTGAAGAATAGTTATTTGAAGCTTGCTTCATTCCCCCCACCAAACCTCACATCTCATATCCTGACAAAAAGTAGGCAAAATTAGTGCAATAATAGGGGCTGAGCAGAAAGGGAAGAGGAAAGGAAATACCTGTTCACATTACTGTTTCACCTGCCAGTGAAATTAATCTGGTAACTGAAGGAATGAAAAACTACTTGAAAAGTTATGAGCAATTTTTAACTATTAGCTACACTGATACTGAATTTACTGCTCAAGAAAGTTTGTTTTAGGCCAGGCTTTATGGGGAATCTACACAGGAATCAATCTCCCTGGAACAGTTAACACTGAGAGGAAGTCTAGCTGTATACTGCACTTCATTTTGACCAACTGCTCTGTCCAAAGCATGAAAGAGTACATGAGACTGTACGACACAAGGACAGAAAGACACCCAGGCTGTAATCCAGTGTTCACTTCCTCCTACACAAAGCTTCCTCAGCATTTAAGCATCAAATGATCACAGGTACTAATTTTGCAAAGTTTCCCTGTAGCATATATCACTGCAATAGTGATGACCCATATATGAATGGATCCTACCAGTGCATCTCTTCTTGCATTTCTCAATGTCTAATGATGCTCTCATTAAAAAAAAACCCCAAACCCAAAAAAAAAACCCCACACAAACAAGAACCACAGGTGAAAAGCAAACAGGTTGAACCAAAAAAAAAAAACAAACCCAAAAATAAAGTAACTTTAAAGTAAAAATAGAAGACACTTACCATATGCACGTGGCCACAGATCATCAAGCCCACATTCTTGGTGAAAGCATGGACAAGGTGAAGCAAAGCTGGACGTGCATTTGGAGCACCTGTCATAATTAAGCACTGAGGTCTAGAATTGTGAATAAATGAAGGGAAAAAAGGTTGGAATTCTTTTCATCTGGAGTTGTGGGTTTTTCAATTAACAGAAAGAAGTTTCTTCCAAATATTGGTCATAAGAACATAATCATTGCTGGAGAGGTAGTACACGTCTACTTTTACGAGACTACATTAAATAAAACAAAGAATTAAATTAAGAGGAATGAAGTTCCTTGTAAGTCTCACTCTCTGGACCCTTCTCCAGCTTTGTTGCTCTTTCTTGAGCATGCTCTAGCACCTCACTATCTTTCTTACATTAAGGGGCCCAAAACTGAACAGAGTATTCAAGATACGGCCTCACCAGTGCTGAGTAGAAGGGGACGATCACTTCTCTAGTCCTGCTGGCCACACTATTTCTCATATAAGTCAGGATGCTATCAGCGTTCTTGGCTACCTGGGCACATTGCTGGCTCATATTCAGCTGGCTCATACTCAGCTGGCTGTCAACTAACACCCCCAGGTCCTTTTCTGCCAGGCAGCCTTCCAGCCACTCTTCCCCAAGCCTGCAGTGCTGCATGGGGTTGTCATGACCCAAGTGCAGGACCCAGCACTTAGCATTGTTGGTCTTATACAGTTGGTCTCAGACCATTGATCCAGCCTGTCCAGGCTCTCTGCGGAGCCTTTTCACCCTCAAACAGATCAATACTCCTGCTCAGCTTAGTGTCATCTGCAAACTTGTATTATAAACAAATAAATAAATATTGAATTGCTCTGATTTAGAATGTATCTGTGGAACTCAAACATTTTTTGCCATAGGTTAGAAAACAGTATTAGGCAAAAAACAGCTCTCCTAAAGCCACTGTGCTTAAAGCTGACTTATCTTAAGATCTGTATCTCCTTAGGATAACATTTAAAGAAGTTCAAAACTCAGAAAGCTATACACTAGCTTCCCAAACAAAAGAGATGAAGTACTTCCAATGCAATCCTAAATACATACAGATCAACAGAGCATTCATTTACTGTATCAGCACAAGCAGAAAATCACGCTTGGTAAGAATTTTACTATAACACTTTTTTCTACATTAAAGTTTGCAAGCCAAAATAGACTCAGAGCAGACAGAAGTAAGGCTCCAACACTAATCACAGGTATTGCAAATTATTTAATGATTTGTATTAAGGAAAGTTTGAAAACTGCTGCTCTTGATGCGTAAGCAAACAAGTTTCTGAATCTTTACTGTTTTCTTTTGTTAACAATGCAGCTTGATGTAACAGGTAGTAAAATGTTTGTAAATAAATCGGGGATTTCCGGTCACATAAGGACGTACAACTTCAGAAAGAAGAGCTGTTTCATAATTATAGTTTGTTTTGTGGCTAATACCTAAAATAGGCAACTGTTTTCAGCTTGGGAGTGCAAAGTCCACTAATATTCATAATAATACATTTGTAATTTAGTTTTACTGTCATATTCTTTGAGATTGTGCAGGTACCTGTCATGATTGGATGACACATCTAGTGTCAATGGTCTGTATGTATGCAGACTGACAGGAAATACCATAGATCTCTTCTTTGAAAAACGATGCTGCTGCCAAGTTCTCTGTTCTGGATTTAACCTCAGAGAATGGCACCTGTACCAAGAATCTCTCTCTGAATTCACTCCTTATTAAATTCTGCCCTAAGTACACAAAGTCTCCCTTCACACACAATAGAGAATTTTAGTAGCTCAGTCCTCTTGCTAATATGCTGAGCATAACAGAATAATACACTTCTTTCAGCTGCAGCTACCAGTGATGATAGAGATTTGCTACAGCAAGTGTCAACACTAGAAATCCTGTGCTGGGCATAGGCAGCATGTAGGAGATAACAGTTCTATTTGAAAAAAGACAGATCAACAGAATCTCCATCCTTGGAAAAACTCAAAACTTGAGCAATCTGATGTAACATCGAAGTTGGATCTAACTTTGCAGCTGGATTTATGGTGAGTCAGTTGCGTCAGGGACTGGACAGTAAAGTCATGATGAATCTATGATTCTATTCATTTGGAGAAATTAGTTTAAGTTAATACTTTTTGTTAAAATTTTTGGAAGCATCTTTTTTCCTCAACAGCTTATTCCAGAAAGGTGACATAAATACCATAGGATAGAAAACTGTCTGCTTGAATAAGGCCTTCCTAGGTAGCTACACTAGCAGACAACAAATCAGTTCTCTTGTTCACGTGTGTGAAAAACACTCTAGCTTGTTTGCCATTACTGGAGATGAGTATATGAGAGAGCATGTCTAAATAGCTGAGGACAACATCCACAGTATACACATCTTAGGGATTTTAGGTTAGATCAGTTTTACCCCAAGCATGTGGATGGAATGCTCATTAGCAGTTTGGAGCATATCTTCCAATTCAGTTTCATCAAAAAGGAATGTAATTCACAGTTCATGATGCAAACCTTGAGGCATCTAACAATAAGCAAGCACCACCCATGGACTTGCTTTTAAAATGCACTCTTAATTAGAAATAAAATGCTAATGTAAATATCTCCAGAGGATGTCCATGGTGGTAAAATTCAAAGCTGTCATAACCAACAGGAGATGAACAGGCATTTAATGGAAACCATGACAGCAAACATCATGACAGTACCCTATTGAATACATAGAAGTCATTTCCTATGTCTTTAATACTAACTATTACCTAAAGTTCTTCACATGATCTTCCACTCCGGAGAGACGAATAGAATGCTGCAGTGCATTTAAGTAAGTCAAAGCTTGCGTTGAGGATCCCCAGTTCACATCTGTTGGAAGATTTGAAGTTCCAATATTTTAATTAAAGCGGTTCATTATAAAACTATATGGTCACAAAATGAATGTGGACTACCAATTGAAAACACTGAAGATTTAAGCTACATCTTGGTACGTTCTACATAACACTAGTCCACAAACCCTACAGCTAAAGAGGCAATTCTATTTAAAGATAACATCTCTGTAGAAATTTTAGCAAACAAGTTTGATATTGTACAATTACAGGAAGAGAGAATTTAAGTTTTTTTTTTTCCCCCAACATTTCAAAGACTGACAACTTCAGAGTCAAAAAAAATAACACTTCACAAAAAAAAAAACCAAAACCCTGTGCTTAAGTATTTTGTACCATAACGAAGGAAAAAGACCTTGAACTTCTCCAAGGATAGGGAATCCACCACCTGTCCAGGAAACCTGTTCCAAATGCTTCACCGCCCTCATCGTAAAAAAGTTTGAGTTAGTTGACCAAACAGAAGTGAGTTATCCTTTTTTCCTCCCTAAAGGCCATCACTTTTTCCCTTCTTCTACATCCCTCTTTTCCCCACTGCAATCAAAAGAAGTCCCTATACATACCTGGCTTCTTGTAAGTGACATAAATGTAGAGCCCAAGGACTATGACATATGTTAGAAGTGCTGCCCACCAATTGATGACAAACATCACAATGCAGCACAGAATAGCTCCAACAAGAGAAA
This sequence comes from Tetrax tetrax, assembly GCA_009806455.1. Classification (NCBI taxonomy): domain Eukaryota; kingdom Metazoa; phylum Chordata; class Aves; order Otidiformes; family Otididae; genus Tetrax; species Tetrax tetrax. The sequence continues at coordinate 7,299 of WHYT01013175.1, forward strand.
TCCACATATTGTAGTATTTGAAAGCAGGGCGCCAACCTAGTCAAAATATAATATGGAGAACAGAAGAGAAAAGGAGGGAAATTAATTTAATCACTACTCCAAGAGAAGGAAGGTGCTACTCCTCCCTTCCTTCCCTAGTATTCTGCATCACATCTCACCCAAGTGTGTGACAGTTTCAGTAATGTACAAAATAAAGGCTTTGTCATATTTATGCTTTAAATTTTCCAACACGTTTCAGAAGAATTTGAATCTTTCTTATATGGATAGGTAAGTGTTCCTGATTCTGCCCTCTGAAAGCATGTTACAAAAGGAAAATTTAAAGACACCTGTGTCAGTATATCGACTGAATCAGGCAACAGGAACATTGGCAAGAGCTTGCGGGACAACTGATTTTTACCTTCAAAGGTGACTCACTATCTCACCTACTCTTAACTGTTTGTAGTTGTGCATTTTTACTATTTTCACATGACCAGAAATTTTCATCATATGAAACAGAAAAGAACAGATACATCGAAGCAGAACTTGAATATGTCAAAATACTGGACTGTCACTGTTTTACATCCTTATCTATCACAAGTTTATCCAAAATCAAGCAAATACATACGCACATACCCACTAACACAACCAAGATTAACAATTGTATTTGACATAGAACTGTTATGTAATCATAGTTATGCAGATGCTCTGGAAAAAATAATGATATCTACCAGTTCAGCAACTTACAAAGCTTTTAGGGGGATTATTTCAGTACAAATGCATAGTGGACTGGGTATGATATACATCTGCTCTGCAAGTACTGGGTTTTGGCTTATTCCTATAATCTAACTAGCCTCCCATATCAAAGGCTATAAAAATCTGGCAATACCACCTGCAATTCCAGTTTCTTCCAGACTGGAAGATGTAACACATTAACAGAGAACTCCAAAGAAGACAAAATGGTTGTTCTTGAATGCCAGATACTAAATTGGCAAGAAAGCTTTCTTGAAGAATTTCTGAATAAAAACTGAATTATCTTGTGTTCCCTCAGGAAAGATGACAAAATTATTGTATCCCAAGCTCTACTAGATCCCTCAGTCCTCAAAATTTCAGAAGACTCAAATACGCACCATATTATGCTTGTAATTCAGATATACCGTAAGAGCCAACACATACTTCGTAACTACATTAAACTAAACATTAATTTATATTAATATCTTGTAAATTGTATTTATGCATAAAGAAATCGCGGGCTAAACTCTCACTCCCAAAATGTAGTTCCTACCTGGAGATTTTGCAAGAGAAGCATGGAATACAGAGAAGTTAATCAAGGCATATGAGGCCAAGAAGAAGTTAGAAATAATTGGAGCAATGACATTCAGTTCAGCTGTAAAACAAAAAACAAAGCAGGCTGTTATGAAAGATATCATCCAATGGCTATGTAGATTCCAGAGTAAAAAGTCTGCTACACATGATCTTATTTTCCAATTTACTCTAAGGAGAAGCAGTTTGTCCTTTCTGTTCAACAAAACTATTATCCTAATGGTCTCCTCTTATTTATTAAGTTAACTTCTAGTCTAACTTTCAGTTTTAAAAATACAAATATTTTTCCACACTACCAATTGTTCCAGGACTGTCAGTTTTGATGCACTATATACTTTCTCAAAATATTTCTTTCCCACCACAACTTGATCAAACAGTGCACTGATACACTGGATTCTGAGGAAAGTTGGAAACAGCAGACAGAGCATTAACACATCTCCAGTATGTCTCTAGTTCATTTCTCAAACAAATAACAAGTTACTAATACGTTTAAGAGACAATCAACTATGGTGAATAGTAACAGCAACAAAGTTAGTATGAGCAATGCGACAAACATGTTCATCTGCCTGCATTTTAAATGGAAAGTTGTATCAATGGTACTAGTACAGTGCACTGTTACAGACCAATACCACCACAACAGTGATGAGTACACCCTCTTTAGTGAAAGAGATGGAAGAACTTGATGGTCTCCTTTCCTTGCAGCAGCGTGGTACAAAACTTTTATACGTGTACTCTTACCATCAAAAAAGTGATCAAAATGCAGAATGTGCCATGTTAGTCTGCAAGTTTCTACTTGTTGTAATCAAGCTTTCAGTCAGCCTGCTGTAGTAGGGACATCACAAGTATACCTACACCTTAAGCAGACTTGGGGGGGAGGATGAAAGAGCAAACTGGGAGTTTAAAAGCACTTGTACAGGACTCATGGATGGACACAGCACAATTAGTCTGCCATCTACATAGAACACAAAATTCTACCTAGACTATCTTTACCTTTAGAAACAGCAGCATCAGCACTCATCTCTACTGTTTGTAACTTAAAAAAACACACTTTAAAAAACATTGTTCATTCAAGTTTGCCATCTACTGAAGATGTATGTAATTATTAAAAATCTGAAATAAACTTTCATATTTACAAGATGTAACATCTCTCTACCTCAAGCAAAAGATGTATTTTTATTTATTGATAGTATCTAAAGAGAGATACCTGCGGTTATTAGGAAAAATACAGTATTACTACAGTTCGATGCAGTTCTAGACAGTTATATCTAGAAGATAGGAGAAAGTAACCCTCAAAATAAACAGATTTAGAATGCTGGCTTAGAATTAAGCTGTGTGTTAGACCTCTAGGACACTGTCATCAAGTCATGATATGAAATAGAACGCTTTGTAAAGGACAAAAGCATGTTGAGATTCATTATAATTTCAAACTAACCAATTAGTATGAAACCAAGAGCAATTAAAAATGTTAGGAGATATCCTCTCAGTGGTTCATTGTTCTTCCCATAGCCCTTAGCAAACATCTGAAATCCCGGATAAATGTTGTCCTTGCACAAAGCCTAAGAAAAAATAAAATTCAAGAGTCAGCATGGATTTTATTCAAAACGTATCTTTGCTAATGCTCACTAATGCTGCCTTTCAGTGCATATTGTCTTCATGAAAGAAGATTTATAGCTACCATGTGCTAATTCTAACTTCAATTGTCTTTGCATCTCGACGTTTTGCATTTCCAATATTCTATCCTTCAGTAATTTTTATCTATAGAAAAAGCTTTGCTCTTCTGCAAGTAATTGACTATCTTACTTCACTGGTGTCTTACAATCACAAGGAGTCTTTCTTTAGAGATGATGTTTTCTCAGAAAGTGGAAAGTTTGCCCAATGTATACACTAGTATTCTGTATCAATACTTGTGCTTCTATTCTGCAACAAGATCTCTTCTACATTTGACTCCCTACTAAACTGGGAAAGAAAGTCCTTAGAAGACATTAAAGTTTTACCTAGTTAAAGATAATTTTTAAGACAAAGAATGAGAGTAAGTGGTTAAAAACACGGTAAAGCAAAATACATTCAGGAACACCAACAAGATCAATGTAAATGACGTACACAAGAAGTGGTACACAATTATTTTGGTAATTGTATTCTCTGAGGATTAAGATTCCACAGCTACATTTCTACTTCATGCTGCCTCCTCCTGTGATTACTTTGAGAAATGAACTAATCTGTTATCTTTGTATGTGCTCTACTGTTACTCACAACAAAAAACATCTAAAGGAGCTTGTAGATTCCTGTAGTGTTAGTTATACCACAACTAGTCTCTAAACTAACCAGAAACACGTGAGATCTGGAACAAATTATAGTCTAGCTACATTTAGTAACAGTAACACACTGTTTTCCCATTCTAAGCAACAGGTAAATATTAGATCAATCCACTGATGTCAACTGGTATGAATCACGATGGCAGTATGTCAGAATCCCCTTCCAAAAATTCTGATTATCATAGAATCATAAAATAGTCTGAGCTGGAAGGGACCTTTAAAGGTCATCAAGTCCAACCCCCCTGTACAGAGCAGGGACCTCTCCAACCAGATCAGGTTGCTCAGAGCCCCATTTTACTGCCCTCATTGTAAAAAAAAAAAAAAAAAAAAAAAAAACC
>WHYT01013176.1:24252-40060 GCA_009806455.1 Tetrax tetrax
TTGGACTAGATGACCTTTGAAGGTCCCTTCCAACCCAAACCATTCTATGATTATAAGATCTGAGCAGAGAATGAACATGCGCAGAAGTACAGCTGAAAGCTACTGTCAAAAGGCAAAGGCTGCTCAGAGCTTTGAGACAAATCAGCATCAATAAAACATGATGAGCAAGAAAAACAAATGCAAATGCCTGTGTTTCAGTCAATAGCCAGGGATCTAGCTGAGAGGCAGGAGCAGTTGGGGACTGGCTGCTGTGTGGGAGTGCACATGCATAGGGAGTCACAGCCACAGGGAAATCCTGTACAGGCTCCTTGAAGGGCTGAGGAGTCTTTTGGAGATCCCTGTAGCCAAAGGACAGGAGGAAGCCCAGGGGAATCCCAACAAGCGGAGCTAATTCCAGTCACTTGGGTGTTTGCCTAATGGCACTACTCTCTCTGCACCAGATCAGGCTCCAGCAGCCACAGAACAATCACTGAGCAAAGGAGACCAAGGGGTTTCTACAGAGCTGCTGCCTGCTTTTGCCCTGCGATGCCCAGTCAACCAGCCAAGCTCAGGCTGGGGCCGTGTCACTGCACCCCTCTGATGCACAACATCCTCCTTCCCTACACAGCCCCACGGACGGCCCGGGGGCCCAGCAGCCAGGGCCCGGGGGTGTTCATGGCTTGCAGGTCACTGTGTCAGAACCTGGAGGCCTCAGCTTACAGATTCACATCCCCGCATAAATTCAGAGCCTGCAAGTCCACCAAGTGCTTGCTTCTCCAAGTCTGCATCCCCAAATACAAGGAGGGGGCAGGAAGAAAGCATCTTCCTGCCAAGGGGTGAGAGCAGCTGGTAGGCTGTGGCCAGAGGTGCTGTCTCACAACGGTGGGACAACTGCAGGACCCAGCCCGTGCACCTCAGCCTCTCCCCAGTGCTGGGGGGCAGTGTGTCCACTGCAGCAGCAGGCAGCCCTGTGCCCTCCCCATTCCCTGGGATTCCCACACTACCTGAGATGAGCACAAGGAGCAGGTCGTCCGCAGTCAGGCCCTCAGCCAGCTCCTGGATGGCAACTGCTCCCTTCAGAGCCTCTGCGTCTGGGAGGTTGTTCTTGGCACCTTCGATGACCTGGATTTTGCTGTGTGGCTTCAGGAGCATCTCCCTGGTGAGGTAAGAGAGGCAATCACACCACTGACACGTGCACCTACAGGGCAGCCAGGCTGTCACTCAGCAGGCAAATGGGCCTGGGGCACCAGAGGTGTATGGTGAGTGACCAGGACAGGGAGGTGGCCTTGGCTGTGTCTCTTCCCCAGGGATGGGGAGGCAGCACATCCAGTGCAAGAGATGGGCTGTGTCACTGGTGTCGCCAGGACATGATGGAGGTTGAAGACCAGGGTGGTGTGGTGGATGGGGTGAGCACCAGAGTGAGGGCAGCTGGAAAGGACCGAAGCGGTTCACAGCAACATCCCACAGAGGACAAATCTGGCAGCCCACCCCTCCCAAACTGTCCAGACATAGCCCTCCTTACTGCATTCCTGCTCGCTGCAGGCTCTCCTGGATGCCTAGCGGCACATTGATGATCCCTCGAATGAGGTGGTCTCCCAGGATCTCTTCTGCTGCCGCGGCCATCCCCAGCACAGCTTTGCCAAAACCCACCAGGTACAGGTCCCTCTTCACTGAAAAGGCTTGGCCTTTCACCAGCAGCTGAGGGCACCTGTCTCCCTGGAGCTTCAAAGCCCTCTTCAGCATCGGAGCCGGACGGACAATGTCCACTGCGCTGCGGAAGAGGAACAGCGCGTGCTCGCGGAGGGACATGTCACGCAGGGTGGCCAGGCTGAGTCAATCTTCTCAGTGGGGTGGGCTTGTACACACTCTGCTGTCACTGGCAAGGCCTCGAGAGCTGGGGCAGCTGGCACCTTCCAACCTGCAAGGGAAAGTGAACACTAGCAGAAGAGACAGGGCTGTCACAAGGGAGAGCAGGGAGGCCAAATTGTGAACCATGGAGCTGTAGTTCCTATTTCCTCTGGAGGAAGGTGCTGCAGCATTTTCAAACCCCTGCCCCGGCAGCAGGGAGGAAAGGAAGGACAGTGTCACATTCAAACTGTCTGTCAGCTTGTGGTTCCCCTTCAATCCCACCACCTCCCACAGGGAAGTTGAGCCCTGCCAGCCAGCTTCTCCATCACTGTACATTTGCCACTGGCAAGCCATCATTTCTATTTGCTCAGCATTTGATGCCTTTCCAAACTGTGGAAGCTGCTCTCTGTCCTGGAGAAAGCAGGGTGCCTGAGCGGAACAGCTTTTCACTACATTAACTCCCTTCCTTGTGCTAGCCAAACGCTGATCTCATTCTCTGGCTGTGCATCACCCCGTGTGTTCCTGCAGCATCAGGCATGCACTTAGGAGAAACAACAGGCTTGTTGGCTGCCTGATCCCTTGCTGCTGGTGGCCACAGAGAGACCAGTAATGAGATTTCCCCACCAAACAGCAAGTTTACGCAAGATTTAATTTGCCTTTATTTTTTATCCATTAAAATCTCATTATCCATTAAAATCACATTTCAAGCCCAAAAAGGACTTCAGATCCAGGCAAAGTTGCCACCCGTGTCTGTGAAAGCCCCTTTGAGCTAGCCTCCGCTGAACGTTAGCATTATATGCAACAGAGTTGAGTGTGGACCGAAAGAGCTCAACTGCTCAAGGGCAGACACTTGTCTTGACAGAGGAAAGGCAGCCAGCCCCTGCCAGCACACATGCATCCATTCCCTCCCAGCATTTCTTCTTCCTTCTGTTAACTGGCAACAAGTTCACTTCTGGTTTCCCAGGATCAAAGACCCTTGTGATCTGCATCTCTCCCACTCATGGCAATTATGGTGCAGGCAATTAAGGCAGGGTGCCAGGAGGCTGAAGCAGCCCGGGCAACACGCTCGATCACAGACCCATTCAAATTACCTGAGAGAGCTAATCCTCTCTCTGGTAGATGGATGTGTTTCAGCACAAGGCCAGTGGCTGGCTTCCTCTGGGAGAGCTTGAGTCCAGAGGTCTCTTTGTCCTAGCACTCCCAGAACATTGCAAGGTGTTAATCATTAAGCTAGACAAGCCTTCCAACAGCTCCTCTGCGTCTAAATCTGCCTTATTTTGTTGCAAGGACCCACAGGCTCTCTGAAAAACTGCACACAAGCACCTTCTTGGGCAGTGAAACTTGGGCATGCTCTGAAATCTATTCGACAAGGGACTTGCAGGTAAAACTATATGGAGAATCATAGGTTTGCCAGACAAAAATATCCAAGAATCATTTAAGTGGTAAAAGACTCTTAAGATCGTAGAGTCTAACTGTAAATGATTCAATGCTTAGGAGAAACAGATTTTAAAGGCAAAACCCAAGGCTACCTATCAATACTCCCTTTAGATACTGGTCAGAAAGACTGGCTTTCCAATCACAAGGAGACAGAAGAATAAAAGCCAGGGTGTCCTGACCACTTTGTTACTAGACTTTTAAACTTCATGGCAGCAGTTTAAACCACTGAGCTGCAGCTCTTACAATGAGGGACGGAGTAATTGTGCTAACACCAGTGAGGTCAGCTGTACACCTCTCAGGAACTGCGATTAGCATCTCCGTTCCCAGCACATCTCTGATTCACCTGGCAGCACAGCTCAATCAGAAGAAGGTGTTACAAAACAGAGGTGCATCACGCCCCAGGTCACCTCGTCTGAGCTGCGATACAGGGTTTGCAGAAATGGCTGGAGAAAAAGGCTTAAGTGGAGCCAGGGGAGTTACAGAAAATAAAGCCCCAAGGCTTTTAACAGGCTCTGTCTCTGCCTTCATGTTTCTGTGTGTGGCTGACCCTGAAGACCAGGGGAATTGAGCACAACCAGACCTGCAACCGCGGCTCCTGTCACACGTGCCCTCCCGGCGGCTCTGCTCAGCTCCAACCCCAGACACGACACAGCAGGCGCGAGTTGTTTAAAAGCAATCCTCTTCTGCTGGAGCTGAAAAAAATAAACACCAGCTTAATTCATCTGGCACTTGTGTACATACTGCTAATGCTTGCTCTGGAAAGCATTTCACTACAATAGCAGGCATGTAATCTGTTTTCTGCACTCTGAACTCAGATTATATTTTAACCGTCGAGGCCGGATCCAGAGGCTGTTGAAGTCAGCACGCGTCTTTCCATTGCTTCTGAGGATTTTAGGGCACGCTGCCTGACCTTGATCTCAGTGCACAGGTGTAAACACAGAGTAAATCCTCGCAGTCAGAGGTTATCCAACTTTATACCAATGCAAGAGAGAGCTGGATTTGGCACAGACCAATTAGTTTTGGAGGTTTCGGTGTGTAACTCTGCTCCTTGTCAGCTCTGATTAGACATGCAGGCTCACTGGAGGCTCCCCTTGGAATGTGGGTGCTGCTAATGATGCCATAAATCCATTTTTATTTAATTTATTTATACAGTCTCAGGCACTGGGTATTAAATGTCATCAGGGAATAACTATAGATCAATGCTATGAAATCCCCTGAAGATATTAACAAAAAATAAAAACTCCTACTCATTTTACTAGGGCTTTAAAAACAAGATCAAGAGAACTGAACATCACCCCACATCAAGACATAGGCAATCTTGTAAAGAAAAATAATCCAAATGGCAGCTGTCAGACTACTTCCACAGGCGGTGGGTCTAGAAATGATGTACTTGCTAGTTAGCTGCTGCGTATTGCGTGTGGAGAAATTACATCCTCACATCCTTGCGTTTTCCTCTTCCCACTGCTGGCTAGGAGGGATCTGGGCTGGAAGAAGGGGCTGATGACGTGACTCATATTGCTCCATGCACTAATTGTTGTTCCCCAGTTTCTCAGGGAAATCACAAAGGGATGAACGAGCCCTCTTCTATATGGATATAAAGTGACATGCTACAGGCACCAGTGGGGCTCTGGTTTTACACCTTCCCTTTGCCCCTGCTTGGCATAACTTTGGAGTTGGGGTATTGATAGTTTCTAGAAGTTCACACTAGGCTTAGGATGAAAAAGATGGTAAGAATTGCCTGTTCCAAAGAGAGCAGGACTGTAAGGGGTTTAGATTAATCCCCTTTAAATGAAAACTCCCTCAGCTTTCATTGATGAATAGTGTTCACCATCTACATACATGTTTGCGCGCATTACCATTATAAGCTCTTTCTCCATAGGTCTGCTCCTAAGACTGCAGAAATTTCCACTGTTAACTCTCACAACAAAAAGCAGCAAAAACCCAGCTCCTCTTTTTCACCATCTCTGGGAAAGAGGGAGGGAGAGGAGCTGGACTGTGATAAAATACAGGCAAAGCGCTCATTTGCATTACCTTTCATTAACTTTTTAATTAAAGCAATTCTGCAGGCAAGAAGCCAAAGTCAGAGGGAGACAGAAACAATCCAGCACTGGAGGCAGAAATGTGGTAAGCTGCCAGGTAAATTGGATGGTGGCGTGAGACCAAAAGCATGGACGTAGGGGGGCCGTAAACTCAGAGTCACACTGGGGAGGAAAACAGTGAACAAATGAGCTGGCCGTGCCCGTGCAGGGAGACAAAACTGAGCCAGCACCTCGCTCCATGGCGGGTACCTGAAAGCCAGAAAAATATTCCCTTCTAGGGGCCAGTCTGCCATCGCTGGGCAGAGCTGAGCTATTCAAAGCAAACTGAATATTCAAACTATTGCAAAGTGTGGTGGTTGGAGGTTTGTTCAAGGGTTTGTATTATGGGCCTGTGGTTTTCTTGAAGCTGGGGCAATTGGGCTTGTTGCAGGCCAACCCAATCGCATATCCCAAGCATTTCAGGTGCTGCAAAATCAGAGGATGCTGTATGTTAATGCTCCGAGGCAGCTAATTTAACTGAGATCTTCAAGGGCCTATGTTAGTTTATTTTTAATGTCCCTGGGACTTCTCTGGATTTCCCCCAGTGTGGCAACGACTGGTGGCTAGGCCACCATGTACAGGGTCAACTCCAAAATCCCTGAAGGACTTGGAAAAAATTTGTGATGGCACTGAATCAAACTCCAATTGAGCATAATTTTGAGCTCAAGCTCTGAAAAACAGATTACATCTTTGTTACAGCAGTAAACTACCAGCCACAGCAAGTTTTAGCAGTGTCTCTTGCTACTTGTTTTTCTTGCTACATGACTTTCTTCTGGCCTCTTGGTACATAAATTACCATTAGACTCGCCAAGGCTTACCGCTTCCATTTTTCATGCATTACCTCGGGAGTTTACCTGTGAAGTAACAGAGCAGAGATTTTACTACCTTAAACTCCCAGGTTCTCACTTACTGACACATCTTTTCTATCATTTGATAAATCAACTTTAATTCGCCTGGTGAGCCCTGCTCAAACTCAAACTTGCTGCTCCAGATGGTCCCAAAAGCACTACAAGAAAATCTTCGGGAAGATGAGGCACTGAACCCAGGAGGAAAACAAAGCGGTGAAGGTTTGTTCCAAGTGACTATTCTGGGAGGATTAGATGGGGGATTTTTCAAGACTAATCTCTTTAAATGAAAATTTCAGAATTTGATTAATTTTTTAATCTGCACATGGATTTGCATAAAATTACCACACTGCCTCATTCACATTTTGTAGAAGAGAAAATGTCTGCAGCTAGGATGGACCAGCTCATCACTGGTCAGCTGCGAAGGGCCCAGTACACAAGAGGGTGCGCAGGGACAGGGTGAAAGGTCCTTTTGTCCCCGCTCACTGCGGTGCTCCTGCAGCCATAATTGGGAAAGAAGGTGACGGTGGACAGAAGCAGTGCAATGAGATCAGAGAGCTGCACGGTGGGTTTGCCAGGCAGGCAAGGGAGAAAGTAGGATGGAGTCTGAATACCTTTGTTTCAAGAATATGCTGAGCTCTGGGAAACCCAGGAGTCCTAATTTCCAATACATGGCTTTCTATATGTTTCTTGAAAAAGAAATACGTTGCTTTCATGACTGATGTACTCACCAGGAAAGTGTCAACAGGGTCTCTTTGCCTTTGATGGGGAATGTAGCCTAAAGTCAAACACAAGGAAGATAAGTGTTCTGTTCAGCATTTTATATATATAGATCAGTATCATTAGTAAAAAAATTAACTGGATTTGACATATGCATCTTACTAGTTTTTCTAGGTCACACTCCCTTCACTCTCTATATTTCCTTTTGGAAATGATTTTCCCATGCACTGGGGATTGCAGGGGAGAAAAATTTTTCACAAAAAAATCCTTCTGTAGCTCAACACAGAACAGTACTACCCTGAAGCCAGGTCCATGCCAAGTCTACTTCCTTTCATGCTGCAATTTCTCAAATTCCCTATTCTGAGTCAACTTGCAATCAAAGTTGAGAGTCATTTGAAATACAGGGAAGGACCATAGTATTCTAGAGAAGATGAAAAGTTGCCAGCCTTGAGGACTGGAATAATAGAAAGTGGTCGAAATTCAGTACTGCAGAATACAAGGTCATGCTCTTTGGGATTAATAGGAAAAAAAATATGAGCTTCTTAGTTTGGAATAACGTAAGAGGAGAAAGAGCCAGGAATATTAATCAGTCACAGGATGACAATTACGGCTGCCGTCTCGGCTGAGACAAAAGCTATGGGGAAAGCAGAAAGCGGCAGATGTAATCTGCCATGACTTCACTGAGGTTTTTGACACCATTCTCATGAGCACGCTGAAGAAGTGTGGGCTGGGCAAACACAGTTGGACTCGCAGAACCCCCCTCGCTCGACCACTGGGCTCAGAGGGGAGAAAACAGTGGCTCAGGGTCCAGCTGACAGCTGGTCATCAACGGGGACTCTGCTGGGGTGAGCGTCACCCTACGGCTTCATTAGTAACCTGGAGGGTAGCGCAGAGTGCCTGCTTTGGGGGAAGTGCTGACGGAGCCGCCTTCAAGATGAACTGTGACAAACTCAAAGTCGGGGTCAATGGAACAGAAACCTCATGACGCTCAGCAAGGAGAAGTGTGAAGTTTTGCTGCTGAGGCAGGATCCGTGTGCATCAGGGTGGGCTGGGAACCAAGTGGTGCAACCAACTAAGGAGCAACAGGCAGCAACAGGCAGCTACAGCTACCTGAAGGGACGTTACAAAGAGAGAAGAGACGAACCCTTCTCCGTAGTGGCAGAAAGTAGAAGGAGCTGGGACATTCACGTTGGACATTAGCAAAAAGTTCTTTATGGAGAGGGTCACACAGCACTGGATCAGGCCACTCAGAGAAGCTGCAGTCTCCATGTTAGGAGGTTTTCAGGATTTGGCTAGACAAAGCCACGGCTGAGCTGATCACCTGCTGATGGTGGTTCTGCACTGAGTAGGAGGGTGGAGCAAGGCAGCTCCAGAGGTCCCTGCTCCCCACACTTCTGTGATTCCATGTTGTAACAGCAAAGACAGGCTTTGGTGCTCCAGAGCACCAGGCTTAGTTTCAAGAGGCCATAAAGAGATGTCAAGTTGTAGGACACAAGTCCTCCACACAGGTCTTCAGTCATAACCGTTACCCACAGAGAATCACCACTCCCAGCAGAGTCCAACAGGAATGTATTCACCTGAGCAGTGTTGTTTCCAGAAGCATCTCTCTGAAATTCACGCCCACCCATCTGAGCAAACACACGTCTCTCTGTATTGTGCACGTTACGGTCGGTGGTATCTAATACAGAAATGCAGAGGTACAATGATTAGATTTGATCAATATTACTTAAGCAGCAATTAAACATTTTTTCCATTAACTAATTTTGCAGGGGCATTATCCATAATTCCTACTTAAGGTGACATTTTGCTAGGAGATCCAATTATCCCTCCAGATAAATCCCAGCTTGGTATAAACTGACAAACTAAATTCCAAGGATTAGGAAGAAAGGCAGAAGGAAGAATAAAAAGGGAGTGACAAAATATCAAATCAACAACCCACGGTGTTATACAACTCTAAAACTTAGCTAAGTATTGTAGGTGTTTTGAAGTAAATTGTCTTATGATGGTATTGGTGAGTCACCTTCAGGACCTGCCTGAGAAAATCCAGGCTTTGATCGTGCAGTGTACAGTGTGAAAGCCTGCCACTCTGCGCTTCTCTCAAATCTCTCATCACACAAATATCAATTGTAGGTTTTGAACTGACCTGCAATGGGGTAGCTGACCCTGAGACACTTGGAAGTAACGAAGGCGTCTTTTGTTGAGTCTCCCTAGACTCCAGTGTGAAAATCTTGTCTCTGTTTCAAAGTAAAAATTGGGGAATCCTTCTGATGAGCCAATCCCATCACAGCACGAAAGGATGAACCGGGTTAGACGGCTAAACCTGTAACAGTGAGCTCTAGTAAGCAAACAGTAAGAGCAACTCATCTGAAAAAAGACTTGTTTCACGAAAATGACGTGCAAGCAGAGCTTTGACAATACTTCCCAGACTTACTGTTGTTTGACCACAGGAGGGCAATGTCAGCTTAAAAGCGAAACCAAGCTCTATTCTGGAGACTATGAAAGGGCAGATGCAATTAACATTTATGAAGACATCTATGGTTTGTGGTTTTTTTGGGTTGGTTGTTTTTTTTTTTATTATTCTGAGTTTCTGGGGGACCGAAAAAACCAAAACATCTACGGTTCTTCTAAAATTAAAATAGCAGGGTCCTGGAAATCTTTGGGGGCTGGGAGGAAGGAAGAGTTAATACTCCAGGAAAAACTTTTTAATGTAAGAGATGTATAAAAACATGAACACAGACCCTGACATCAAGAATAACGACTGAAAAAGAGTAACAGTTCCAAGGTGTCTGTATGGGAGCACCAGCCCGAAAAGCCGAGGTGTCTTTCTCAAAGGTCACATGTGTCCTGCTCATCCTTATTTGACATCTCGTGCGGTGTGAGACCGCAGTGCTACGGCCCCGGTGCTTCTGTAGGACTGCTTGGAGGCCAGCTTTTAGAAGACTACAACTTGCTGGGAAATAAAAACGTGTAATAAACTGTGAACTGAAAAATGTGAATTGAAAGGAGAGGGGGAAAAGGAACGAGAGAGTGGGTCAGTGCACGTTTTAGAGGCGGGGGAGCTAACCCCGGCCTGCCGGGGGGTACAGACACACGCGGGAGGGGCCGCGCTGCGGGCTGTCCGCAGCGGATCCCGGGGAGGGAGCCCCCCGCCCCGTCACCGCAGGGCCCCCGCGGGACCCCAGAGACCGGCGCAGGCCGCGCGCCCCCCAACTCCTGCTTTCTCGCCAGTTACCCCGGGAAACGCGGGAAAACACGTGGAATTCCGCATCGGGCACGTCGCGCGCAGCTTAAGGCTCGCCCGGGGGGGGTCCCTGGGGGCGGCGGGAGCGCGCCTCGGCCCCGCGCCCCGCGCCCCCCGACCGACTCCAGGCGGCCGCGGCCCTGCCCGGCACCGGAAGTGACGCTGCGCACGAAGTGGGCACGAAGCCGTTGCCCACTCTGCGGCGTGACGTCACGCCCTCAACCCGACTTCCTCGCACGCCGCGTAGGCGCGGGTGGGTGGGTGGGTAACGGCAGCCTGGCCCCGCCGCAGCCTCCCTGGGCCGCTCCTTCCCACCCCGGGCCCCGCGAGGGGACGGGGCGCTGACGGCAGCCCCAGGCTGGGGAGGAGAGGCCTTCCTGCCACACTCAATATGGCCGCCAGGCGCCCGCCGCGCCCTCCCCACTCCCAGCAGGCCGCGCGCGCCCCCGCCTCTCCCCCGCTCCTTCCCAGGGTGCCCCGCGCGCCGCCCCCCGCCGTTCCCGCAGCAGCAAGATGGCGGACACAATGAGGGGGAGCCGCCTCTCCGCGGCCTGAGCGGGCCAAGCCGAGCCCGAGGGCGCCTCCCGCCCCGGCCCGCCGTTCTACCCCGTCCTCTGCCGATCCCCGCCGTCCCGCGAGGCCGTGCCCGTCCCCTCCCGCCGCCGCCCGGAGCCCCGCCCGGCTCCCCTCAGCGCCGCCGCCCTCGGCGCGGCCCGGCCCGGCGGCGGGATGAAGCTGACGGACAACGTGCTGCGGAGTTTCCGCGTAGCCAAGGTCTTCCGCGAGAACTCGGACAAGATCAACTGTTTCGACTTCAGCCCTAACGGCGAAACCGTCATCTCCAGCAGCGACGATGACTCCATCGTTCTCTACGACTGCCAGGAGGGCAAGTGAGTGGCGGGGCCCCGGCCTGGCCCGCCCCTCTGCTGGGCCCGGGGGGGATGGATGCCTGCCTTCGGGACGAAGATTTTTATTTCTGGGATTGGGCTGTGAGGGGCGCCGGTTTGGCTACTGCCAAGGAGACTCTGTGCCCGGCTGCACACCGGCACGGCTGCGCTGAGGAGGTGGCAGATCTGTCCGCGGGCTGGCAAGCTTTAGCTTTTTTTATTGCTGTTTTTTTAGCGTAGGCTTGTAGGCGGAACTGCATCAATGTCTGGGGGGAGCAGTGGATTATAAACGGTTAAAGAGGGGCGCAGAGATGGGAGCAGCGTGGTTTTGTCTGCACTACGGGTGTTTCTGTTATCTCTGGTAGGCTGGAGCCAGCGATGGTAATTTCCCAGGAGTGAGAGAGTTCATTGCTCTGAGGACTGAATAGTTGTTAAGCTTAAGGGGTTGAGTCTGGTCACACTTCCAGGCCTCGGGATTGTTACAGATATGCAAACGGACTTCTCAGGCTTCTCTGCGCTTAACTCTCACTCATTAAAGTAGAAGTGGTTGCTGCAAGCGGTGTACAAGTGCGCCGATTTAAACAACCTAATCTGAGTGTAACTTCCTGGATAAATGTTTTAAGATAAAACGTGCAGGTGATGTGGTGTATGTGCACAATAACTTCTAAAAATTTGGTGATTTTTCCTTAAAACGTAGTTCCTGAGTGGTGTCTCGGAACGTTGCAGATAAAGGTGGCTTAAATTCTTTTTTCTAGTTGTGTTTTTGTCTGTAAAGCACAGTTGAAAACACACGTGTGGTTACTAAAGGTTAATTAATTGAGGTGTGTGTGTTTTTCACTGAGCAGAGTTGTCCAGTTTATCTTTCTTCTTTCACTGACCACATGGTGCTTGTCCTGTCTTATGGATAAAACCCCAGAAATTTGCACAGCACTTGAGATATGGTGCTCTTGTTTGGAGGGTAAAACCGTGCAAATAAGACCCCCAGCAGCAGTTGCAGTTGGTGTCTTGGAGCGTTATGTCAGAGGCATTTGTATTCTCTGAGAGCTGGAACAAATTGAGCCAAACGATGTCGTCATTCCATTAAAATCTTTCTCAGTTGGTAGAAGTATGCGTTTGGCTGCTTGAGATTCTTTTGAAGTTTAAGTTTTAATTTTTTAAATTTTAAGTGCTTCTTGGTGCAGAGATGTAATTCTGAGGTGTTTTTTTTTTTTGTAAAGTCAGGACTAGAGAGCATCACATACGTTCAGAAAGTGAAAGAATAACGAACATGTGTATTATAGGAGACAAAAGAAAAAGGACAGAGTAATGCAGGAATGAAAGAAATGGCTTGGGAGTACCAGAAGGTAGATGTGTCACTGTAGTGTGTATTTTCTACTAAACCATATTTTCCAGTAATTCCTAATTCTCCCACTTTGTCAAGCACACCAAGGCATCGTACTTGCTGTGTTTGAAAGATTGCATCCTGCATATTCTCTTAATTTTGTAGACCAATTATTATACATTATTTTACACTTCTACTTAGCTTTCTTGCTTTACATGTTAAAGTTGCTGATGCTCTCCATCTGGCAGACTGAACTCTTACTTGAAATGATTTAATTTTTATTTGTGTAAGAATAGGTAACTTTATACATATGGTGTCTGCCATGGATTGTGTTATAGACCCTAATTATACACAAGAGCAGAAGGGCTGAGTGATGTTAATGCAGATGGTATTGATTGCTCTTCCCCTTTCAAACTTGTGAAGGATAGTTTGATGGGTTGGGAGGCATTTGATCCTTTCATCCCTATCTCCATCTACTCCTGATGTATGCCTTACAGTCAGAGGGTTTGCTTTAATTAAGTTAAATGTAGGCGATCGATGGTCGTCTACTGCAGCGCTACAGGGCAGTGAGAGCAGTTTCAGCAAGGTAACCCATGCTTCAGGATGCGTTTCTCTAATGATTATAAAATTAATGTGAAAGTTTCTCATGTACTATCAACTGACTTAAAAGCGTAAGCCTGATTTTTAGAGGTACCTAGGGATGCAGGACATGCTTTTTCTCTCACCTGGAAACTTCTAGCTGTGAATTACTTTGTCACAGGAGATTCATGCAGAGATAAAAAATCAAATCTGTAAATGGTGGTTGTTGTGACATCATGGAATTTGACAGTTTCAGGCCTATAGTTTTGGGGTTTTTTTTGTAAACCATCATCTCAAGGGCCTGTAACTCACCTTCTTGTATATATCATTGCTAATGAATATAATGGCCAGAAGGAAATGTCCTGCTTTCAGAGTTCCAATATAATATACCCTACTTGAGCAAATGGCCTGAGTGTTAAAGCTTTTCCCCTTGTAAAAATTGGGTTGTGTGGCTTTCCCCCTGACCCCTGCTGTGTTACGAAGGGTTATGCTGGTAGAATTTAAAATGCAGCTGTGTTTGGTTGTACTTTAGGCACCTCCCACCTGGTTTGCTTTGTTTTGCCATACCAAAATGAGCCATACCAGTAGGACCAAGCCCCATGTCAGTGGACTTCAGTTTCTGAAAGTGTCAGGACAGTTTGAAGAGTGATGTGTATCCAGGAGCTGAAAGGACAACAGTAGCTCCTTGAAACACAGATTCCCTTATTATGTGTGTTCTGAGCACAGGCAGCAAGCTTGAAAAATTTGTCCTTTTTCTCTACGAACATCCAATACTTCTGGATCTGAGATTCCACTTCTATTTCAAAGTATGTAAACAACTAAATTGTCATTTTTTTAAACCATTTTGCATCGCCAAGTACCTCTGTAGCAGGCTGGCTCAAAAGCATAAGCAAGAGACTTACCTGTGTCTGTTGGGGCTTAGGAATGAACCCTGAAAACTCTTAGAACGGAGTTGTGTGCGGGGAGGTAGATCAGCCCTTGAGAATGGGAATAGGAGGCTCACGGCTGCAGATCTGTAGCTCTGGTGTGACGTAATGGTGGTCTAGGAAAGATCTGGCTCGTACTTCAGTGTATATCAGCTGTGTATTATTTGTGTAAATAAAGAGGTGATGGATCTGGGCTTCTGCTTAGCTGTGGTGTTTACTAGACCTGTCAGTGAGCCTGGTTGTGGGTGATGGTTTTACCTGCACTAGCAGTGATTCAAACCAAGGCACAGACATTATTACAAACCTCACTTGTGTTTTGTTTCATCTTGATAGCAGATTTTACCGTGACCTCATAAACCTTTTTTTTTTTAGCAGTATTGCTTGATTTGCAAGTGGGCTGGATAGATTAACCGAAAACTTGGAATTATGTTTAATGGTTGTGATTTGTTTAAAAAATATGTAAAACTTACTTCTCTTGTTTGTGTTTTTTAAATAGTTGATTTGGAACAGGTGGTTGGTCTTCTGTGAAGTGATATGCTTCTGTTTGTATCAGCTTGCATGAAAACTTCGCCTTTCTTAAAGCACAGAAGTGATTTCTTTCCTTTTTTTCTTGGTAAATGTGCTTTTGTCGATCTGTCCATCTCTATTGTCTCTGTGTATATTCTTAGGTGGATGCTCTTTTATTCTGAATAGAACTTCTAAGCTTTAAACTTTTCATAGGTAAGGAAGAGCCAGATTAGGCATGAGAGTCTTAGTATGTTTTGAGGTCGGTGGGATTTTTTTGTTGTTTTATAATTTAGTCAACAGCGTAGCTGAGGTAACTACAGAAAGCAGGGTGAGGAAGTGTATTGGGCATAATGTTCAGAATTTTGATGTCAAAATTTACATTTGATGTGCTGTTTTCAATTTATAGTATGTTTGCATCTGAAAAATTGATTTTTCAAGTCTACTGGAGGAACTGAGGAAGAATCTGTTGAGATTTTTGTATACGTGGTACAGGTGGTGTATGGGTTTTAATTACACTGGCTGTATTGGTTTTCAGTTAATGGGAGCTTGTCCTCAGCAAGTTCTTTTGAAGTTAAAGCCCCTTGGCTTCTGCTGTTTGAGAATTAATCTTTAAGAATGAATGTCTATTTTTGTTTTGATCCAAAAAGTCTCCAACTCATGTTCTTGTTTGGGTGTGTCAATTTGAGGCTAATGAAAGCAAGGAAAAAGTTGAGCATTTTAGAAATACCTTGTCTGAGGGTTTTGTCTCATAAACTTTTATTTTGGCAGCAGTATTGGTTCAAGCCATTCCTGTTTCTATGCCCATGCTGTCCTCTTTGGCTTGTGTTGGTAAAATATCTTGTGGGCCTGTGTAATAACCAGAGTTACAGATTTCTGGATTAGAAATAACTCCTGGAAAAGACTGTATTATTTCTGATGTTGATTGGTATCTTTGTTGGTTGACTGCCCAGCTTTGAAACCATGCTGCTACCTCAGTTGAGGAAGAAAGGGGAAGGAGGGTGCTGGAGACCTTGCATTGCTTAAACAGGCACTGATACTGCTTCAAGATGAGCTTATTAACCAGCTACTTCTACATTTACTTCACAGTTTAAATATCTTGTAATGCACTGTATCACTTGCTTAGTAGACCCCTAAAAATACAGTTCTGTTTGTTGTCTTTGCTCTCACCAGATTGTCTTTAATTTTACATTTGAGTTTCATGCTTAAATTAGAATCAAACATGAATATAATTCTCTAGTAGTTTGAGAGTCCCTGTGTTACCATTGCTTTTGTAGATTACTGGTGTATATACTGTTTGTGTTAATACCAAGAAGTCCTGTTTTGAATGAGACACCCTGTTCTAGGTTTTGAAGTAACATAGAACAAAAATACAGATTATGCTCCATCTAAAATAAGCAGCAGATGAATTAGAGATTTGGATGGGCAAGGGAATGGTGAGGT
>WHYT01013176.1:68743-84958 GCA_009806455.1 Tetrax tetrax
GTAAATTCAGTAGCAGAGTTGTATGATTTATGCTAATGCCTGAAGTTGTAAGAACGGTAAAACGAGGACTTGTAACTGGAAGTGTTACTTGTACCTTTCAGTTTGCCCATGAGATGGCAGCGTAGTGCCTAGAAATGTTACAGGGAAACCAGAGCTCCGAGTGTTGGCTAGCTTACCGCCAAGCCTTCAGAGATGACAGGGAAAACTGACCTAAATTGGAAAGAAGAGACAAGTAGTCAAGTCTCCAGGCTTCTCTAGAGAAGAGTGCTATTTCAGAAATGCAGAAACTCCTTAAATGTATTGCTGATTTAATCAAAGATGTGTATTTTATTTATGTGTTACAAGTTACATAAAGATATTTGGCTATCACGCATAGACCTGCCAGTCAGGATACAGAAAATTATATACCTTGTTGGCTTTTACCAAATTTTCTCAAGTCTTTTCTACTTTGTGAGTTAAGGAAAAGTTAACGTTAAAAATAAGCATTGAAAGTAATCTGTCGGTTTTAGTATATAAGGTCTGTTGGCTTCTGGAAGGGATGAGTTTTCATCAAGCAGGCTTGGAAAGTTCAGCAGTGGTGTTCACTGCAAGTTTCTACTTGCTTTCAAAATACTATTTTTTAATTTTTTTTCCCCCGACTTTGCAACCATAATTGGTAGAGTGTTGCTGTCAATCGCAGCAGCAGTGGGTGCTGTCTGGTATGGTTATTAATGCAGCCACATCATCCTCCTTTCTCTGGGTACTTTTTGAGTGGATAACAGCTCAAATGAGGTCTTGATTTGTTCTAATGTAAACCTAGTCAATGCAGCAAGCTGGAAGCTCTACGGGATGACCTGAAGTAGTCAAGAGTTGCTTTTGAGAAGTTGAGTTCTGAACCTTTGTAAAACCTCAGTAGTTGCAACTGAAATTCAGTTGTTCTGCCTGTTGGCTGCTGTCCTGCTCACAGCGGACTCAGAGGGTGATGGTAGAAATGTAAGCATCAGTATCGCAAAATAATTTAGACTGCTGCTATTTTCTAGGGTTTAATGCATCTCCAGGGGAAGCCTGTGTGTTCTTTTGACCCAGAAGGGTTGATTTTTGCTGCTGGAGTAAATTCTGAAATGGTGAAGCTTTATGATCTCCGTTCTTTTGACAAGGTGAGCTACCTTAACTTCTTACACTTCTTAGCTTGCAAGAAGTAGTATAAATTTAATGCTCGGAGACTGGATTTTTTTTTTTTTTTACTCCAGCTTACTCTCTGGGGTGCCTACTTGGCACCTAGAGTGTTTTCAGTAATTGCACATCTCACAGACAGAAAGGGCTACCTGCTGTCACCAAATCCTGAAATCCACTCTTGAACCAATGTTAGTTTTCTTCTGCTAACTCTTTAACCTGTTCCAAACTCCTCTTTAGGCTTTTTGTTGTTGGATTTTGGTGGTTTAGATTTCGGGTTTGGTTTGGTTTGTGGTGTTTTTTTATTTTTTTTTTCCTTACTGCTTGTTCTGGAAGAACACTGGCAAAGGTGAAGCCAGGATTGTCAGAAAGGTTGGAAAGTTCAAAGGAAACTGTAACTGGGTGGGCAGCTGAACTGGCTAAGCACTGAGCATAGTTAGTTCCATGGTTTTCAAAAAGTCAAGTGACAGTAACACTGGTTCAAGCTTTTTCTGTAACTTCAGTTAGCAGCCTTGTTTGAAAACTTCATCCTACCTTAAACTAATTTCTGCTGTTGAATGTGGTAGAGTATGGGAGTCTTGGGTATTGAAACACCCTACTGTTCCCCTTTTCTGCTATGGAAACTGTGGATT
Organism: Tetrax tetrax; assembly: GCA_009806455.1. NCBI lineage: Eukaryota > Metazoa > Chordata > Aves > Otidiformes > Otididae > Tetrax > Tetrax tetrax. The sequence continues at coordinate 70,528 of WHYT01013176.1, forward strand.
CATACTTCTTTGAAACTTACACATGTGGTGACGTGTTTTTGCCATGACACTTCCCTTTGATATCTTAGGACTAAAGATTTTCTTTTGAAAAATCCTGAACTTTTCCTGAGCTAAGGTTAAAAGCAGACTCTTGTTAGCAGCAGTGCATACAGAGTCTACATCATATTTCCCCTTTTTTTTCTTTGAAGGGGCCATTTGCTACATTTAAGATGCAGTATGATCGAACATGTGAATGGACAGGCCTGAAGTTCAGTAACGATGGCAAACTCATCCTTATCTCGACTAATGGAGGGTTCATTCGCCTAATTGATGCCTTTAAAGGAGCTGTCCTGCATACGTTTGGGGTGAGCCTGTTGCCTGTGTTACCTCCTTGAAACTCGATGTTAAGTTTGGGAGCAGCTGCCCTTTGGCTGCGAGATTACTGCGGACACACTCTCTACTACACGCTCTCCTGTTTTGTGCCATAGGGTTATAACAATAGTAAGGCCGTCACGCTGGAGGCATCATTCACACCAGACTCTCAGTTCATCATGATAGGTAAGATAATTTTTCTTGGAAGAATTTCAGTGCTCTGAAATTAGCTGTGTTATATAAGACTAAAGTTGTGTCTGTGTTGGGAAGCAGAGTGTATTTAAATAATACAATGCTTTGTATTGACAGTTTTCTGGCTTGTTGCTTTACTCAGCATTTTCTAGACTGAAATGTAAATGAGCCTGCCTTTTCTTTATATATGAACATTATTCAAAAAAAAAAGATAAAAAACTGGCAAACTGTAGCAGTGTGTGGAGATCTGTCACGTAACTTAGGTCAGTGATCCTCACCCTGTGCTAGGATGCGCTCATGTCCTGCGTCTGAAAGCATGTTGGGCTGTGTGTTGTGGCCTGTCCTCCGTTACCTGATGAACAAGGCGCTTGTCTGTGCTTGGGCGGTTGGTGCCGTAGCCTGGTGCCTTTGTATGCCTCTCAGGCACTGGTGACTTTTGTTCATGTGGCTCTGTAAATCCCTATGTCTGTGGAACAAGCTCTGCTTAACCCTTGATAGAAGCAGTAGGCATCAGCCTGATGGCTCCCAGTGTGTGATTCTGCTGGCCTGGGCCCCGTTCCTCACCCCCTGCGGGGGGCCCACTTGAGTGAAGTGGGTGGCAAAAGCAGTTGCAGCTCCTGCGAAGTCTGGTGCTGCAGGTTGGGCACCCCAAGGTAAACGCTTCAGTCACGCTGCTACGCTCTGCTGCCCAACAGGACCCATGAACACAGGTCAGACACATCTATGTGGTGCTGCCCTTTCCTAGCACTTTCTTTTTGTTCTTATTTATATGGCTGGTACATCAAATAATGTTTAACTTTGTCGTAATTGGTAACCAGATCCTCATTGTGATGGTCTTGGCAAAACAACTTTATTTGTTCTGGCTGAGAGCTTCCTGATTGCAGAGCAGGCGGGGCGGGGGTGCAGTTCTTTGCTTAGTCTGTCTCTGGAGAACACTTTATTGCACATATTTACCTTCCTGTTGCGCCCTTCCAAATGAAATCTGTGGTGGAAGAAGTTCCAAACCACTTATTTCTGTTCAGTTTTTACATATGGTTAAGTTGTGATGTGTGCTTCTTAATTTTTCCTCCCTGAAAGTCTATACATAAAATACAGAAGCAGAAGAAAATACCATGCATTTTTATTAGGGATCCTATTTAGAATGAGACTAAAGCAGAATTGAATTATAAAAACATGAAGTGTCCAGCCTCAGAGTTTGCAAAATGCCATTTTAAAGTGAAAAACCTGTCCTGTTGTAGCAATGTAGGGAGTTGACATCTCCAGTGAAGCTTCTGCTATTTGGCATAGTGCTTTGAAATCTGGTTACCTTCAGGTAAAGCCTTTGATTTGATTCTGTGCCTAGCAAGTGAAGTATTTATCTCCTGTGTCTGAAGTGAGAACTTGTCTGAACAGTGACTCCTAGGCCCAGCTTTTGGCCTCTGGCACATCAGCGCAGGTTGGCAAGGGTCTTTCCTCCTCGGCTGGATGGTGTCAGCTCTCCACTTCTGCTGAGTGACGGGAGTTGTTAACCTCTTTGCCAGAGTAGTGTTGCCCTGTGGTGCGTAGTTGAGTCTCTGCAGTGCAAAGATACAAACCTGCTGTTTGGATGCAGGTGTGTGAACTCTGGTGATGTTTTGTAAATGCCCTCGTGATACTTTGGGAGTTTTAAAGGTTAAGCTATGAAGACAAGGCATGCTTGTTCCTACAGTTCTCTGACAGAAAAGGTTATGTACTTAATTTTCTCTGCTGGCTTCTCCAGGGTATCTTGCATATCTTGTTTTCCATTTCTGCCTGCAGGTTCAGAGGATGGGAAGATTCATGTTTGGAATGGGGAAAGTGGAATGAAGGTGGCAGTGCTGGATGGGAAACACACTGGTCCTATAACCTGTCTGCAGTTCAATCCAAAATTTATGACTTTTGCTAGCGCATGTTCTAATATGGTAAGGAAAGTGGTTTTCAGTTCCTCCTAGCTCAAATCTGACCCGTTTAGAAATGAATCTGAGAAGGCTCAGTGCCGCTGATGGATGTTTCCGTGGGCTTCGGTGAGAGCCAGGTCCCTGCCTGTCTCTCCTTGATTGCACCTGAACTGGCAGATAGGTGTGCGGGGCGAGGCAGCGTTTGAACAGACACATGAAAGCAGAACAGTGAGTGAATGCACGTGCAGAAGTATGAATTCTTTAGGTCACTGTACACGGCTGGTATTTTCAGTTTCTGTAAGACTGGCTTGCTCTGGAGAATGTGCAATGCAAACCTAAGCTGCGTAAGCAAGGATTGTAACCTTAAACTGCTGGGAGGGTGTTGCTGTCTCTTTAGTAATCTGCCTGTGTGCTTAGAGAAGGTAGCAGTGGTGAGCTGCTGCAGTGTGCTGTGGGAGAGACTTGCGTTCTGCTCTGTGAAAGTTGTTTGTTCTTTACTCTTTTCTAGGCCTTCTGGTTGCCAACTATCGACGACTAATTCCTACGCTGCAGCTGCTATCAGATGACTTCCATACTGCTAACAGCAGCGCATCATTGAAGCATAGTATTGGAATTGCCTAGGTCTCCTAGACTGTGTTCCTGTTCCTGCATATGTTTCCATACGTCTTACCTTTATTTGTTGCATTCCTTTGCGAGGACTCTTCCACTCGGCCTCCCGGCCTGTTCGGAAGCAGCATGCTACACGTTCTCACCTTCCAGTCCGTGCCCAGCAGGCTTCAGCCGAAGTTGGAACTGACACAGTATTATTTCTAAGAGCAATGAAGTCTGTTTTAGTTACAACATGTTTGTGGCATTTTTTAAGCTGTAGTTGTGTTTTCCTTCTGTAAGTGCACAAAGCTATTGATGTTCCAAGGTGGAACATGCGTTTCCTTCCCGTAAGTGCATGTTTTTCACATCTGGGATCTCTGATTTCACTGCAGTCCACAGATGCAAAGTTACTTCTGTGCCACATGTGAACACTGACATTCTTCAACTTAAACAGCAGATGCTGGATTCTCTTGCAGTGGCACACATGCCAAAAGAGTGGGTGACTGTAAATACACATTATACATCCTGTCATCCTTTTTTTGGCGATTTAGTGTGCAACAAACAACACAGGTTTTGTCCACTGCCAGAGCTTGCCGAAGCCTCCCTGCTCTGTGCTGTGCCAGCATCCCGGAGGGCGCAGACAGTCCTGATGAGGTCCAGTCAGTGTCCCAAGCAATAAAGGAGTCTGTCAGCAGGACGATGGAGAAACCAAACTGAGACTGAGAGCACAGTCTGCCTGTGTATCTTCCTTATGTATCATCTTGGCTGATCTTACTTGTAAATATTGGGGGGTGGGAGGGTGGCAGTGGGAATGGGCCATATTTTTTTACTTTTAGATATTAAAGAATATGATGTGGGCCAGTATTGTGGGCTGTCTAGGCTGTTTACCTTCACTGATGCAGTTTTCCCCTCCTGATTTGTAAATAAGCGCCATTAAATTCTCCCCATGCCAGGCTTAGACCTGTATCCCTTGTTGATAAAACTGACGTGCAGTTAATTCATCATGCATTCTGCTACAGGTCCTGCAAGTTTTCAGCGATAGCCTTGGAAAAGCGGTGCTTCCTTTGTCAGATGGTGTCTTCAGAATTGAGTTTTTAAAATCTTACATGTGACTGTGTTGACTCTGCTTTGCTGTGGCCCTGCTCCAAGGAATGTGCCTGCAAAGAGGCGGGAGGGATGTGTTCTCCTGCTCCAGAGAGGCTTGTGGGCAAACGGTACGGAAAGGTTGGCAAGCTGCTCTTCAAGCCTGGTCCCAGTTCCTTTCTTTTTCCTGAAACGCTGCATTGATCAATGCATACACCAGCAGACTGGGACAGGCTCGGTGTAAATGCGGTGTTCATTGTATTCTTGCCTTTGCAAACATGCTTGGCTTTCCGTGCGGGGTGACAGCTTGGAAAGTCAAGCCTTTCCCTCACCCAGTCACGTGTGCTTCCCCTCTCCTAAGTGTAAAATACTGGTAAGGTGACAAGCACGGTCGTGGGCACGTTCTCTGCTCTCAAGTGCCAGTCCATGCTGGAGAGCCGTGCTCGAGCGTTTTACCTTAGGTCAGTTGTCTGCGTGTTCCCCTGCTACAGCAAAGTTCATCTCAACTGTGGGGCCTTGTATATAATTCAGAGCATGTCTCCCTGGAAAAGTAAGTCGGCTTGTAGAGCAGCTGCTTCTGTTCTGCTTTTCCTTGCCCTGTTTTTTTTTTTTTTTTTTCCCCTCTGCAGTTGTCGTCAGTGGAAATGTGCTGTGCTAAGAGCTGGGGATGGGGCATGAGCATGTCTCCACTGCTGGTTCCCTTACAGCAGCAGCGCATGCTGAGCTGCAGCGTTTGCCTGTGACAGTCGGCAGGAGGACTGCCCGCGTGAGGCAGTTGGATAAACTTGATGTTTGCATTGATGCTGAGTTGAAGTTTCTCCTTGGGCTCCGTGGTTTGCCTCTGCTGATGCTACTGCACGGGTTTAGAGCCACGTCGAAGGAGAGGGGTCTGTGGTGGGAGTTTGCTGTGGTCCAGTCTGGAGGAGGGAAGGGAACAGCAGACCGACGCTCTCGATCTTGCCAAACAGGCCTGCTGTTGGCAATGCAGATGAGATATTCATACTGTTACACCAGCATCCCTCTTCTGTACTGTCCCACCATCACCTGTACGTGCCCAGCACGGAGGGAGATGGTTTTCTTGGTCGTCATAGTTGGCGAGCTTTCCACAGCCACCTCTTCAGCTCAGTATTGTTGCATTTCAGGCTGCTTGGTGCTATTTTACCATTGTTGGTGTTTCTGTAAGCAGATGTTTTGCAGTGGTTTGTAACATGCAAGTATTTGGGGTTTGTAGTGCATTTTAACAGCTAAACTAGTATTCAGTAGCAAAAAATCTTTCAGGGTTTTACCAAGCCTGTTGCTTGAGGAAGTGAACAGTTAGCCTCCATCCGTTTTTCTTGTTACTTTTGGGGGGAAACATTTGGAAGTATTTTGTTCTAAAAATGCTCTTTGCTAAAGTGGTTTGAGCGCTTGTCTAAAGACGGTTGTTCAGCTCTCTTCTGCTTGCAGTGATGTAAAACGTTGTGCATTGCAGCATGAAATGTTTAAGAAAAAGAGGACCAAAGGACCGATCTAGAAGGACACATACACTAAGAACTTCAGTAGCTTTCTAAGGTGAAGATAAATTTACAGGTTTGTGCACAACGCAGCACAAAGGCTCGGTTCAAAATTAAAGCCAAATGCCTTCCTAGGGCCAGCCGCCACCCACCCAGGCAAAGACATCTTTCTTGGCTGATGTAGCACTCGGTGTTTCCATTGCCTTTAAGAGAGGGAAGTGTGCCAAGTATTGTCAGGAAACCTGAGTATCATGTGTTTCTAGAAGGTTAGACAGGAAAGGTAAGTAAAGCTTTTACCTTCCAGCTTCTATGTGCTTCTCTAAAAGTATCAGGGCTGCAATTCCTGTGCTCTTCAGAGCAGCCAGCTAATGAGAAATGGACCTCGTTAAAAACAGCTCTCCCAGCTCTAACAGAGTGTCCAACCTTATGTAAAGCCAAGCAGCAAATGGCATTCCCTCCAAATTTGCTGTTTAAAGGAGCAATCCCCCTCACGTTCTTTGGGATGAAGGCAAGACCTTTCTTCAAAATGAGGGGGAAGTGAGACTCGACAGCCCACCTCTAAACAAGCAGTGCTGGTGGCTGAGCACATCTGCTTGGGCTGGAGGAGACTTTGGGTGTAATTCTCTTCTTCAAGTTTGAGAGGTTTTTTTTTTTTTTTTTAGGCTCTTATGTCCTTGGTTAATGTCCCGGCCCCTGCTCTGGGGGACACAGGAGCAATCAAATGAACAAATTTGGAAGCAGCAGTGTATCTTTTCCAATGCCTCTTGACTATATTTGCACTTTAAGAGACTTCACCTTGGTTTTGGGTCAGGGGCTGGGATCCTGGCAAGCCTTACAAAAACTGGTCTCTTTGGTCGTGAGCTGGTCTGGGGAGTTTGACTCCTAGGTGGTATCTGCCAGATGAGTGTAAATACCTAAAGGCAAATCATGTTTTGTCATAAAATACTACGTATGTGGAGAATTCAATGTTGTGGCTGTTAACCAATAAATTTTTTGTAGAGAGAACAGAGTGCTGTAAGTTCTGCATTTGTCCGGCGTGATACGACTTGCTGTTTTCTTAGAGGGGAATGGGAAAATCATCAATTTTGTTTTTTTTTTTAAAGCCTCTTTGTTTTGGAAAGTCAGAAGCTCTGTAGTGGAAGTTGTGATGCTCTGAAGCTATCCCTAGATAAACTGCGCATTTTAAGATGTTTTGTTTTGCCTAGGAATGTATCAGGATAGGGAAGCAGACTTGTGACAGCGACGTGTTGGGGTATGGTGCCCTGGGTGGAGGGCTGTCACAGAAGCCTGACATCTATGGGAGAGCGGAGCCCGTTCTCAGCCAGAAGGTGGGGAAATAGCTTCTTGGTTTGGAGTACCAGGAGAACCGAGTCCCTGCAGCCAATGTGTACAGAGCATTACAGCTGCCGTAGGGGAACGGGAACTAGCACGGCGTTAACGTGGGTAAAACCCATGTGCATCATTTTCAGGCTAAACTTGAGAAGATGGGGGAAAAATGAAGCTGGGGATAAATGGTTTTTGTTATATCCCTTGCCTAAGCTACAAGCAGATACCTGAGGTGGCTTCCTCTTTCCTGGGTCCAGGTCTCTCTGCAGGAAATCGTTTTTTGACACCCAGCCCTTGGGGCAGCACTGCTGAGGGAACACTTCTAGTGACAACCTGGCTTTTAGCAAGACAAATCCCAAGCGAAAACCCCTGCAATTTTCTAAGGCTGTTTTTCTCCAACTCGTGTCTGTGTAAAACCTCTGACAGAAATAAAACTGCAGTAAGATGCATGGGAAAAAAAAATAAAATTATTTGGATTTTTATCCTTATGGAGCATGTGCTGGGGTTTGTCCGCTTCACTAGGGAATCTTGCAACTTTTATAAGGAGTAAGGAAAACAAGATGGGGACCTGGGGAGATGGGAAGCTTGTCCAGACCTGAACTTCCCTGGCTAATGAACAGGTTGAGAAGCAGATTCTTAGAACTTAAGGCACAGCTCGGTTTAGCATGTCTTCTGTGCTGCTGTTCTGTTGGAGTGAGTGTAAGCATTTGTGATTCAGCACTGCAGACAAATTTCAACAAACCGGTTTTATTTTACTTAGAGCTCTCCTACTGAATCAGCTGATGGACTTAAACACTTCTGTTCTCATCAGTGCGACTGCTTCACAACCAGCCTTGCCGGCAGAAGTTACCTGAATGAACAGAAAAAGTGCTGTGGACTAAGATTTGTTAGAAATCTGTACACCGCGTTACATACGAACAGACTTAAATGCTCTTAAATAACAGCAAGGCACGTTTCTTTACACGGGAGGCCCCTGTATGCCAGTGCGTAGCTTTATCTGCTGACGTGGTCTGTTTTGAGGCGGTGCTGCCTACAAACGGCAACTTTCTCAAGAGGCCTGGGCTACTGCTCCGGCACAGGCGTTCGGCAGGCACGGCCGTGCCTGACGCTGTCTTACCGGCAGCTCCTGGGTTTTCAGTACCTCTCACGTTACAGCAAATGGATACGAGGGACTTCAGCTTATCCATCCAGTTTTATACGACTTAATTCAAGTCTCACAAAAATCCAGCTCTTGAGACTGGTTGGATCTCAATTGACCCTCATTCTTCGATATTAAGAAGGGAGAGGAGTCACTAGAAAAATGAATGATTCCTGCTGTACCGCAAAGATCTCAGAAATAGCACCCTTTGCAATTTCTCCTTGGCCCAACGATGAGAAAGGAATGATTTGTTGCCCACTGTTCCTCTCTTGCATGTTCTTAAGGAGCTGATGTTCTTGTTGATCTTCTGTATAAGTGCTGGCTGTGCATTTCCAGGTTTCACTGCGGACGGTTTTGCTGGAAGACAGCATACGTGTGCAGCAGAAATCCGTCAGTCCTGGGCTGATGCTGAGCAGCACCACAGGAGAGGGACACAGAGATCCTGCTGTCATCCTAAGTCAGTCCTCATCCCTGTTGTGTAGTGGTATGACAAATACAGATATATCATCGTAGGATGCCTCGTGGCTGTCATCCAGCATCCACTGGTGGCCTTTCTTCTTTCCCCTTGCTCTGTGTACCAAGTACTTGGCCAGTTCTGAAAACCTGTGGGTGGAAAAAATGTGAGGTTTGGTTTAACGTGGCATTATCCTTGAAAAAGAACATGGAGATGTGGCTTTGCGTTGTCAAAGCAGGTAGACACTAACTTTATAATTGTTCCTTTAGGATGGGGAAAGATTAGGAGGCAGTTTCCAGAGTCACAGAAAAGACTGCTTGCTCATGCTAGAGCTGACCTAGAAGCAGAGCCATCTCAGCCTGCTTTTGGTCTGACCAGGTTCTTTGTAAGGAAAAACGACGGCAAGGCTGGTACTACCTGTGAGGATCTGTCCTGTTTTCTGCAAGGAAGCTCCTGACCATATGGGCCACTTCTTCGTTGCACAGAACATCCCAAAGGCCATCAGTTGCCATGATGAGGACATCATCTTCCTTAATATCATGCAGAGCAAAGTCAAATACATTCACCTGGAAAACACAGAAGTAAATCAGTGACAATTCCTGCAATGTACCGGAGGGGCTGGGAAGATGACTCTTCCCTCAAGAGATGACTTCAAGTGGGACCACAGTGCTTTGAATCCTTTATGTCCCCTTGCTGCTGTGCTTCTAGACTCCTCTGTCTTGGTGATTCTCTGGGCAGCACGCGGAGAGGTGGGGGATGGAAAAAGGCTAAGGTCTGTAACAGACCTGCTAGCTCTGTAAAAGGTGGGTGCTACAGAGGGGGAGCAGCATGTTTCATTCCACCCTGCCGTTTCCATGTGCCGCAACTGACCTTGGGAATGCAGGACAGGAAAGGTTTGACTTCAATGTTGGTGTCGATGACTTTGAGTTTATGATCCCCCAGACCTCGAGAGACAGCCAGAGTCCCCAGCAAGCGAGCCTGTCCCCAAACAAAACAAACCAGTGTTGGAACACAAGAATGTGGCAGCTTTAAAGGCTGATGTCTGGTGTGTCCTGCCTTATCTGTGTTGCCTTTAGGACCCTTCTCCAAGCATCACCCAGAGCAGCCCCTGGAGACGTCAGAGGAGCAATGAGAAGTGATGGCCTGCTGTGAGTGTGCAGACAGACAGCCTGCACATGGATGGCTCCTGGTGGCCCATGGGTAGCTCTGGGTAATGCTACAGACCTTGGGAAGCCTATGGTGCCACCTGCTCCTGATTTGGGATGGCAAGGAAGAAAATGGGGGTGCGAGGGGGTCCTTTCTTCTGGCAAAGGAGGTTCTGCACTAACTCCTTGCAAACTCATCTGAAGTGAGTTCCTGTGTGCAAGGGGAGATGAGGAAAGGGCAGGCTGGCTCAGGGCTGCTGTCTGATCTGCCCGAAGGTGTTCTGGAGGAGGGTGCAACCTCTCTGCTCCGGAGGGCTCTGGTTTACACTAACCAGGCAGCACGATGCCAGCGAAGAGAGCTGCTGTACTGGGGCTGCAGGACTGTGCCATGCTGGAGAGCCCCACAGCACTGGGTGCTCTGCAGCCCCAGGCTGCCATAGCGCCCTGGAGCGTGACCACAAGTGATGGGGATGCTGAAGGCCCCCAGAAGATTTTCCTCTGCCTTAGCAGTGTGTAAAGCATTAACCTACCTGCTTCCCGTGACCATGGACAAGAGGATACTTGAGGTCAGCTTTCTCCACTGTCTTATATCCCCTAGAACAGACAGCTCAGTATTGATTTGGGATTTGTCTGGCTGAAAGGTACAAAACAGTCCAAGCTTTTAGACTGTAATTTAACCCTTGTGGTGCCCCCATGCACAGGCAGCTGGCTGAGGCAGGGGCAAGGTGACTTGCTGAAGCAGATGCAGTGAATATGAGCCCCTGCTGAATGGCCAGATGTTTTTCCCTCTCCTTCTTCTCCAGCTTGTACCTGCCCCAGCCCTACCTCACAGGAGCCCAGAAGGACCATCTCAACTGTTCCCTAGCCACTCTGCCAAGCTCTGACACAGCTCTGCACTGTCAAGCCCGCTGCTCTTACCAGTGGGGCGTGCCCCTTCTCCCTTCACCTCCCCATCGCTACGAGCAGGTAAACCTGCCCTGTGCCTCACCCTCATCCTCAGGCAGAAGGGACTCACCAGCCCTCCATGAAGTAATCCCGGTACAGGACTTTCTGGCCCACGTCATCTCCCTTCAACCTCCGTGGAAACTCAAAGCGTGTGAACTCACCGTCCAGGAGCTTGGGGAAAAGAAAAGCCTGGAGGAGGGAATGAAGGCATGAGGATGGATGGGCTCTGCTTCAGCAGAGATGGGCACTAAAACTGCTTCTGTCTCAGGACTGGCACTCCCAGCAGCAGCAGAACGGAGAACACAATTGGGAAAGCACATCCCAAGGAAGACATGAGCATCTCCCACACTACAGGCTGTTGGTTGACTCTTGCCCCCAGCCCTCCTTGGCGAGGGCCAGATGACATTCTGGCCTTTGAGGAAAGCTGGTGGTGCTCTTGCCACAAGCCCTGACCCAGTGGGACGCTCAGAGCTGGACTGTCTGATGCATGGACGGAGCCACTCACCAAGTGCTGGATTCGCTGCCTCTCTGTCTCAGGTGTGAACTCGCAGCTCATGGGCACAACGCTGTCCTTCAGAACAAGAATTGCCCTAGGAGAGGGAAGAGGCAAAGAGCTGAGCTGTTCCATCACCACAGCCCTCCTCTTACAGAGGCCAGCCCCAGGGCCAGCCAGGCGTGGGACTGGGGGTAACCACTGGCAGAGCAATGCCGGAGAATACGTCTGCACCCAGGAACGTTTGAAAATGCCGGTGCATTTTAAATAATTCCACTGCAATTGCACTGTTGCAGCAGAGAACTGAGCCTGCCTGGTTTGACGATGGCAGAGCTCACTGCTAGAGGAAGAGTGGGCCAAGGCCAGATGAGGAAGCTCTCAGGATGCTTTGAAATCACCTTCCAGTTTTAAACACCTTCAGGGCTGAGCTTACTGCTGCACCACCATCCCAAGGCTGCCCTGTGGCTGGGCAGTACTAACTTTTTCCCTTGAAATTCCCAAACTCTTCCAGGAGTCATGAGAGCATCTGTCCATCCAGCAGGTCCTGCGGGAAGCAGGAGGGAAATGGCTGGGCTGCACGTTTACCTTCCGTAGGATTAAACAGGATGCTGGAAGCCCAGCTTATCTCCCAGCTCTCAGCCCCCAGCAACCTCCCCCTTTCATTGTGGCTCACCTGCTGTCCCCAGCGTTAGCCACGTACAGCTTTCCCTGGAAATACAGGGCAGCCAGAGCAGTGCAGCCTCCCGTCTGGTTCGTAGCTTCCATCTCCTGGCCAATGACTTCATCCTGTTGGTTTAAACAAGCCTGGAGAGTGACCTGAGCTGGGCTACTGCCTTCTGCAGCTGCCTCATGCCTCCCAGCAGAAATCCAGAGTCAAAACTGGTTGCAGATGGGAAACCAACAGGGCAAAAAATGATGTTGCTTTGGTACAGCCAACAAAGCTGTCGTTACTGGACTGAGGAGTGTTTTAGGAGCGTAATGGGGAGATCTCAAACTTGTATGCGCTGTACGAGTCTGACAACAGCCACCGTCTAGCCCTGAAGAAACACATTCCCTGGGTGCAGGCTTAGCAGAAATGCTGTAGCTTTGCTGTGAGTCAGCACTGCTGGCGTGCAACTGATCTGAGGCAGATCTTGGGGAGCAGACCCAGCGCGATCTCAGCACACTTAAAAGGTTTGGCCAAATGTTCCTGCCTGCTCGATGAGCTGCAGAACGGCAGCCCTTGCCCACCCTGGGCAGCAGGGAGGGACAGACAGACTGCTTGGGGCAGCAGGAGCAATGCCCTGCACGGGGTACTCACGCATTCCTGGAAGGCGTTCTCCAGGGCACCCACCACCAGGTCTTCGGCATGGATGTGCTTCTCCTCCACAAACTGAGGGTCACTGTCGCAAACGCAGCGTCCACTCAGATGCATGGGGGGACGGGCTTCTGTGATGCCTCCTACAACCTCCTCCAGCTTCTGCTTGATGCAGTAGTGCAAATAGTTGGAGGCGATGATGGCAGCTTCTGGGCCACCATGGCCATCAAACAGTGCCCAGTAGTAACCAGTCAGAAACTGCAGTGGGGAAAATGGACAAGACAACAAAGGGGAGCTTCAGAGAGGGGGAAGACAGGGGCTGGAGAGCGGTCATACAGACAGCAGGCTCACAGCCAGGACATTGCTGTACGCGTTTTGCCTGGCTCTTCCACCCCAGCTACCCTTCCCTGCTGCCAGTTAATCCCCTGCGCAGCTGGAACTCATGTGATGCCCACGTGCTGCTCTGCTCTACTCTGTCCGAGCTCCGAATGACTGGATTCGCAGCCTCACATGCTATTCCTCTGTGTCTTAGGGGAGATGGGGCCATTTTACAAGAGGTGAGGCAGAGCCACTCCCAGATGAGAGCTGCTGTCCCCCAGGGATGACAGCACACACCAGCCCTTGAAAGCAGAGTGAGGACAATAAAGGAAAGGTGAGGGCACTGAGTAAAGGGCTTGGACAACATCAGATGCTGCAAGGCATGGGCCACAGAAGTAGAAATGGCACGTATGGGGAGACCTGGGTGTTTGCTGGCACATAGGGTACGTGGGTCCCCTAAATGCATCCAAGGAAGGGTTTCAGCACGTGGGCATGTAGGACTGATGGGGCAACCCCATGTTTGCTGTACCTGGGCCCTTGGGTGTGGGCCAGGGCTGGCAGCAGGGTGAGCACAGCCTGCCTGTGGGCTATACCTGCGTGGAGCACAGGATCAGCCATTCCTCGTCCTCCTCCAGGCCTGGCTCTCTCCTCCGGATGGAGATCTGACAGCAGGCCGCCTGGTCCTCGTTGAACTCCGACTTTTCGGCATTGGTAACCCTGGAGGAACAAACGCTCCGGGTAAGGCGTGCGGACGTGCTGCACCTCGCCTGCTCCCAGCCAGCCGTGCTGGGCGCTCCGCAGCCACGGTGAACGGCTGCACCTTGCCCCGTCCTTCCAGCCCCATGCTCCCCGCTCCCTTTTCGAACTCGAGGATCTCTTTGCTGGGGTACTAAATAACAACTCCTTTATGTGCAGTGGGAAAAAGCTTGGCCAGGGGACAAGTGGTTTTGGAGCCCCCTGGCCTCAGACAGCCATGTCAGCAGCCCATGCTGTGCCATTTCCTTGGTGACACAGTGAATTGCAAAACCACCAATACTGTTTTTCCTTCCAGCCTGATTAATGTTTGTCCCTTGATGGGAGTTTGCTCTCCTTGTACAGCTGAAATTCTGGCCTCTCCCTCCCTTTGTTTTTAAGGAGCTTTGTGAGGAGCGAGGGGGTGGATGCCCAGTGCTGCTAGCCCCCCAAACCACCCCTCACCCCAAACATCCTCCCTGCTCCCCTGTCCCTTCCCCCTGCGAGCCTAACGCAGCAGTCCCCAACCAGGATGCAGAGCAGGGGACGGGTGACACCCCAGCAGCAAAATTAGGATGTAAACACCGTCGCCTTGGGGTACCTGATGCTGCTCTCAGGGATGCCCCCGCAACTGTCACCAGCCGGGGTCCCGTCCCACGCTGCTGCCAGGCACCCACCCACCCGCGGGGAGGAAAAGGGAAAACACGCCGCCACCTCCGCCTCGCTCGGCTGCTGTGTCCGGAGGAGGAAGCTGCTCCCCTCCGTGCGGAGTGCGGGGAGGGGAGCGATTTGGGAGCCGTCCCTCTCCAGGGGAAGGCTGAAGCTCCGATGGGGAGCAGCGTGGGGCAGCGGGGAGAAGAAGCGGGGTGCGACCACGCCCCCCTCCCGAGCATCTCTCCTGGAGTCCCGTTAACCCCCTCACGCACCCCACACCCCCCGAAAGCCCCCTAATCCCACGCAGGCCCTGCGCGTCCCCAAAAA